>JBBBDQ010002276.1:782500-946148 GCA_037127315.1 Ascarosepion bandense | reverse complement strand
AAAGTAGTATGAAGAGGATAGTGTAGGCCTAAAAAGAAGAAGAAAGAGAAGGAAGGAAAGAGAAGAAGAAGAATGAAGGTGGAGTAGTATGAAGAAGATAGAGGAGGCGGAGAAAAAAGAAGAAACAAAAAGAAGAAAGAGAATGAAAGAACATGACTTTTCACGTCCTTATCCCTGGTGGCTCTGAGCACACCTTCTCCTGTTACACCGTGCAATCCTCGTTCTATCATCCACCTGATTAGGTCTTTCAAATATTTTACCCGTTGCTTTCCCCTGTCTTTTTTCCCTCTATTTGGCCTGTTAGCATCAGGTTCTCCATCATCTCCTTCCTTATTGCGGGTCCCAGGAACTTCAGCTGTCTCTTCCTGATGTTCAGTATTAATTTCTTTTTTTTCCATCATTTCCAAGAACGCACCATTTCTCACATGCTCAATCCATGAGATTCGCAGCATCCTTCTGTAGAACCACATTTCAGTTGCTTCAAGTTTTTCTTCATCTTTGATGGTATTATCAACTTTCTTCGCCATGCCAATTCGCCTTCGGATCTCTGTGTCGCACTTACCCTTCTGTTATAACGCTTCCCAGGTATTTAAATTTATGAACCTGCTTGATTCTGGTATCCCCGACCTGTATTTAGATGTTAGTCAATAATAAAACCTCTGTTATACGATTTTTAGCGACACGTGTATCCGAAATTAAAATAAATTATCTTTCGAAATCGGAAATCTTTTTCCTCGGGGAACTTACCGTATTGCGAGAGATGTGTTGCTAGATCCGACAGGCTGAAAGATCACCGCTGCACCTACAAATAATGATATTCAAGATAACATTCCTGCTGATATTACTAGGGGAAAGTAAATAATATATTCATATACTTAAATGAAATCTAATGCCTACGGTAGGACTAACTTACACTTATCGGTAAGAGCAGCTATCTCAGATTTGGATTTCAAATGAAATAAAAACTGTTCAAGATTCCAGTTCTCTACTAACAACTATAGAATGTCTGCTAAGATGTCATTAAACTGAAATTAACAAATCTTCTTTTTATCATTTGATCAAAAAATACAATCTTCAGGAACGTTCAAAAGAACGAGTGGCGAAAATACATCCTGATGCAAACTGAAACAAATTGAATAATGTTTTCCTAGGATCGTTTAAGCTGTTTCTGATCACCTATACATTGTCTCATGAGGTTCTTTTTATCTTTCAACCGCGTTTTCCTTTACGTTTTGAACTTAGATAAACAGATAGATAGAAAGATAGAAAAGACAGAATAACTTAGAAAGATAGATAGATAGATAGATAGATTGATAGATAGATAGATAGATAGATAGATAGATATTATGAACAGGGATAGATAGATAGATAGATAGATAGATAGATAGATAGATAGATAGATAGATCATTGTGCAATTTAAGTGAAACAAAACGAATTATGCCTTCCTAGGGGCTTTCCCACTTTACGTGATCTCATATACGTCGCCTCTTGACGTTGTTTTTCTCTCCCGACCACATTTTCATTTACGTTTTGAATTTAGATAGATAGATAGATAGATAGATAGATAGATAGATAGATAGATAGATAGATATGGGAGAATAACATAGATAGATAGATAGATAGATAGATAGATAGATAGATAGATCCTTGTGCAAATTAATTAAAATAAAACGAATTATACCTTTTTAAGGGCTTTCCCACTTTTCGTGATCTCATATACGTCCCCTCTTGACGTAATTTTTCTCTTCTGGGTGCATTTTCCTTTACGTTTTGCTCTTAGATAGATAGATAGATAGATAGATAGATAGATAGATAGATAGATAGATAGATAGATAATGAACACACTGAGATAGATAGATAGATAGATAGATAGATAGATAGATAGATATGGGAGAATAACATAGATAGATAGATAGATAGATAGATAGATAGATAGATAGATATGGGAAAATAACATAGATAGATAGATAGATAGATAGATAGATAGATAGATAGATAGATCCTTGTGTAAATTAATTAAAACAAAACGAATGATGCCTTCCTAGGGGCTTTTCCACTTTCCGTGATCTCATATACCTCACCTCTTGACGTTGTTTTTCTCTCCCGACCACATTTTCATTCATGCTTTGGACTGAGATAGTGTTGTGGAAACTTACCCATATGACGCATTGAACACTTCCAAACTATATATAAGCAATAGTTCTACTTGGGAGGGAGGGAATCTGTTCCAGCATAACTCTGACAGCGGCGCTAATTGGTAATTCATTGGTAAATTTTTGTACTACTGTCTTTATAATATATTTCTGTAACACTGCTCTGTCTTTTTGTATGTACTTCTGTCTCCAACAGACCACAATAACTTAGTAACGAGGTCACAACAATTTGGCGACGAGGATTTGAACGGACGACCACGAAGATGCTTACGGACAACGAGGATTGTTAAAGTCCCTTCAGGATTTCAAAATGACTGCGTGGTCAATATTGGTTTAGCACTGTGTGCACAAAAAAAAAAAACTATATTTTTGTCATATTTTGTTCTACTCAACAGTACTTGGTAATCCAGAAAATAGTTACCTGCCACTTTTTGTGGCGGGTGGGGATTTAAATCATCTCTCAATTGCATCTCTGCACTCGAAGAAATAGTGCGGTTCAGTTGTATCTATGTCCGTGGACAGGCATGCAACTGAGACTAATAATAATGTGAGATGGCCGGTCCCGGAAAACAGTGTTCTCAAGGTCGCGCTTCCCCATTGTACCAGAGGTGTGGACCGGTGCTCGTCATTGGGGCCAGCGCGGCAGGCGTTTGCGGGGAGTGGTCAATTTTTGTGCCTCGCTTGTACGTACGCGTTCGAGCTCTTCACATTAAACCTTGTGTCGGATCCAATTCTTAGTAGGGGAAGAGGTAAATACACTTGGTATTTTAGAAAAGGAAACCAATCGAAAAACAAAAAAAGAACAGTGCTTCTAACTTACACTGGCCTTGAATGCGAGTCGCTGAACTATGATCATTCATGTGTTTCGAGGTAAAAAAAAAGAACTCGTCATTATCTGAGTAAGAAATTAAAGATATTTTTTATTCACCTTAAATTAATGTTCTTTTCGTTTTACTCAGTGAGTCAGAAACTATTTTTTTATTTAAAGAAAAAACTTTTCATTTGAATTTAATTTGTATTCGGTTATTCAAAAAAATATAAACATGGAGGAATTTGAATCTATCATCCTCGAATTTCTGCTGTTTCAACTTGAACAGCATAACCAACGAGTGGTTAAATAGCAAGGAAAGCAATAAATGGTTGAATATCAAAAGCAACCTGAAAAAGAACGGTCTGAATTTAAAAAACGAACTGAGGTCATACATCAAAAGCTCAACGGCATTTTACCTTAAACTCAACAAGAGCAACGAGACTCGCTTCACTGGCAAACTGAGGACAAATTAATGAAAACGAAAATGCGTTCTCACAAAACACCATCTGGAGTGCAATACACTTTTATCTATTCTCCAGACAAGGATATAACTGTGGCGATACCGAGCAAAGTGAGGCACCGGATGTTTGCACTCTCACGACCAGAAAACAAATGACCGAAAGTCAACGGTGCGCACCCCGGCTCCAAGTAGATATTCCGGTCGAAAACTAAAAAGTAATTAAATATTAAATTCCAGTTCGCGAGCCTACACGGACTTTATTTATCGGCCAATGGGAAGCCAAGAATCAAATACGGATGTGAATTCCCAAATGAGCTGCTGCGATTCAAAAAGACGAAATAAAAAGCCGATGCAGAAAGCATCGCCAGACAGACCGCCACAAACAGACTCGAGAGAGACGAAGTGTAATTAGCATCTCCCTTGACCGAAGTCAAACGAATTACTCTACTCGCCTCCCTCCCCTCTCATCTTATTCATCGCTGTCTCTAACTACTTACTGACCAAAGGAGCGGATACATCAAAGACATTCCTTACTTACAACGCTCCCACATACCTAAGCATTAATTCTTTTTTCAGCATTTATTGCCATGAACATTTTAACGTCCTTTGGACCCATCTTTAAAGGATTACTTTAATTGTAAAACCTTTGTTGATATGTGTATATATAAAATCTTATTTCTAAACTTGCTTTTCTTGATTTATAATCTTTTATGACTTATAGTGGGCTATCTACAACGAGGCCAAATTCCCTTAATCTGCAACAACATACAACCACTCTTCACTAGAACGGATAAACCACTATATAACTTTACCTCCTATTTTTAAAAGATCCGACTTTAAGAAAGTTCGCCT
The DNA here is from genome assembly GCA_037127315.1 of Ascarosepion bandense. Lineage (NCBI taxonomy): Eukaryota > Metazoa > Mollusca > Cephalopoda > Sepiida > Sepiidae > Ascarosepion > Ascarosepion bandense. The sequence goes on along the minus strand of JBBBDQ010002276.1, from coordinate 941,871 downwards.
ATCTTCTCTGAACACTAGGCACCGCAGAACACAACAAATTTGTGAATTTTATTTTACTCCGTAAAACAAGCGAATTGACATTCACTGAAGCGGTTAAACTTCTTACAGAATTTTTAGTCCTAAAATTCACTCTTTAATAACTGGAATAATAAAGATTTTACAACGTTCGCAAAGGGCATGAACAAGCATTGCGAAAACATCAATCTGTCAGAATTAAGTACAGATAAGTTCAAGTGTCTGATATTTGTTCGGGGACTTGTTTCAGCTAAAGACGCTGAAGTTAGATGTAGAGTTCTAGATAAATTAGAAAATGAGCCAAACCTTTCTCTCCAACAAATAGCGGAAGGCTGTCAGATTCGTAAGCGTACGCCAAGATTAGAAAAATGTTGAATCTGGCATAGCTTACATAAGTACGCCGAAAGGAAAAAACAAACTAATTATCCAACTAAATCAAACCAATCGTACAAGGAACGAGACAACCCGTGTTTTGTTTTGAGATTTGTTTAATATCATATAAACCTCTGTTGGTTTTTTTAATGCTAAAAAGGTGTTGTTTTAAGGTATTTTTTTAAATGTTCAGTTATAGTGAGAAGGTTGATTTATTCAGTTTTTAATAATTTCCAATATTTTTATTTTAGAAAACAAAAGATGTCTTCTAGTTCTGTAGTCATAAATATATTACTGGTAATAATTTTTTCTGCTTTCAAAAATGTATTATGCCAATTTTGTTTCTTTCAAAAAAGTGTTATGGTAATATATTTTTTCTTCAAAAATTTATATTTTTCTATAATATATTTTTCTTCAAAAATTTATATTTTTCTATATTTTTCTATAAATCTATATATTTGTATAAAGGTTTATTTTTATACTTTCGTAATGTTTGGATTCCAGTTGAGGGTGTTGTGGAACCAAGACTCACGTCAATATGGACTCACCCACTGCTATATTAATAGGTACGTGATAGCAGTAGTGGGGGAAAAAGAGACAGACATTTTTTGGCCCGGCTATATGGCCGGGAATACCCACTATAAAATGACCATGTGTCACATCTGGCCTTGCGTGGGAAGACTAGTAAATACGGGGAACAACAGACAGTAGCACCGTGCACATGACCGCAGTCGGCTACCAAGGACTATACTGGATTCGTAAGCTCTGTTTACTCTACCTTTTTCTTTGTAACATTTCCTGTAAATACATCTTTCTTTAACCTACACCTCGTGTTCCGTGTTATATCTCCGTGGACCCACTTTTTGGTTCCACATCAGAGGGTTAAATATTTACCCATAGCTGTGATTCTAACAGGTGCTACCACTCCGGATCAGGGTGGACCTGGGAACAAAAGTAATTAAGAGGTGGTTCCATGCTCTTCACAACCTCTCAATCTGGCTGCCGGATGCAGTTTACCGTCATACCCAGGACTGTCATATTTTGGTTGTGGATTGTTACATTTGCATAAAGATTAGCCTTACTGAAATGAAATCCTGGTTCTTTTTGTTATGACCCATGTCGAAATTCCCAATCTCACCCAGTTTTTTGAATACCGTTGTTTTATCTCGACTGGGTCGGACAGGTCAACTAACATCAATTTATTTTTTTGTGTGTATTTTTGGGTTCATGTCCCCCTCCCCTTTTATTGCGTTTCGTCTACAATATTTATATATATATATAATATATGCATATTTTATAAAAATAAAATTTTAAATTCATAGGGTGTTTCTTTTTGTAGGTTGCCTGAATGTATGAGGTATTTTGGTATATGGTAGATTGCTTGAAGCTGGATGGGTTCTTATGGTGAATAAAAAAATTGTAAAGAGTAATTGGGTTGTGTTTCTGGTTATCTAGGTACTAGTAGTATAGCCCGGCATTGTTCGGGTGTAATGAAAGCTTTAAAACTAATCCATGGTTCTGGAGCTCAGACACTTTGGACGTTGGCACGAAAGACTAAAAAGTAATAGTTGTTTCTAGTTAAAGCGAAACTGTAGACTGAAAGAAACATGAATGGATGTAAGTCAAATTTTCGTTTCCTGGTATCGATATCAAATAGGTTTGTTCGTCGTAAACTGAATTTTGAAGGCTAAATAAGTTCTCTGAGTAAATGGTATCATGGCTGAGACCAAGGACTACAATTATATCTACTTAGAACCAAACCCGAAGCAAAAACTAAAATAAAAGGGCTGAAAAAAATACCGATATACAGGCAGGTAAACAGACACACACGCACACACACATCTTGCCATATATATATATATATATATATATATATATATATATATATATATATATTAATTCAGATACTTTAATCCAAGTGAAAAAAGCAGGAAGGTTGCTTAAACTTACATCAATTCAACACGGCCGTCTGTTATTTTTTAAAGTTACAATTCTGTTTTCTTTTTTTGTGAACCCAGACGATGTCAATTTTTTCTTTTCTTGTTTATTTGTTTTTATTTTATCTTTTTCATTCTTTTTCTTTTTTATTTTCTTTTTTAATTTCTTTGCAAATGTATTTAAAAAGGAAAATTAGACTGATTTTTCTCCAGTTTCTGAAAGGATTTTTCGGTTGCTGAGGTGATGTGTTATCTCCCGTGAGGATTTTCACATCGAAATGATCATTCAACATCATTGAATTAATCCTTTTTTAATTTATATATATATATATATATATATATATATATATATATATATATATATTATCGATTTTCTGCACTATTGTTAGAACTGCAACATTAAAACTTCTGAATATCGTTTCTTATGTCTTTGTCTATGAGTGTATCAAATTTTATTAAAATCGGACCATTCCTTCTATAACCCGATTTTTTGGATTATCGATTTTCGATATTTATCTGGGGTACCTTGACACAAACCCTAGCTAAGAACTCTCGCAGACACTTATAGTACAACTGTTTAAATTTTCAAGAAAATCGGTTCAGCCGTTTTGCAGTCTGTAGGTAACAGACACACACACACAAACACAAAGAGACAGTTCCATTTATTATATAAGTTTAGATATTTTTATCACATATATGTGTGATAGATATATATATATAGACTCATATTAATGCCAACCACTGCAAATGAACTAATCTGAGGGAAAAATGTACATCGAATATACCATGTCTCTCAAGAATCTGAAACTGAAGGAAAAATAAAAATAGGAAACTGAAGTACAATTATAGGATGAATATGGGTTCAAACCAGTGGCAGGAAGTGAAGATTTTGAGCGATCATGTCTCAAAAGAGACATGACAGACTGGGCAGAAGATTATCCCGCAGTAGGTTGCCATTGCTTTCTGCGGTAGACTGGTTGCCGACCAAGGCTGTAGAACCCAATCTGTCCTGTTATTTAACCCATAAGTGGAAGGAAGAGACGGATTAATACCTTTCCCAAGGGTATTTGCGCGTAAGTGAATGCAATGAATTCAACTGGAATTCGAACTCAGCTCCCCGATTTCTCGTTCCGAGCCGATATCCAATGCACCACAACGCACATCCTAACGCACCTTCTCTAAGTAGTTATTAAAAAAAGAAAACGTATCGGATTACCATTGTTCTTTTGCCTAGGTTGACAGTAAACTGCACCGACAGCAAAAATGCTGATCTGGAGTATTTGAGGAACGTGAAATCTCCTTTTAAATTTTGTGGTTCCCTAGTCCACCTTGTCCCAGGGTGGCAGCACCTGTTAGAATTTCAACTATGTGCAAATAATTGACCCCTCAAAAGAGATACTAAAACATAATAGTGACTCAACCTGACCCTCCCAAATTCAGTCACTAACTTTTTTTACATCATCTCCTAATGTAGCAACAATGTCAGTCATAATATATTTGGAGACTAAAGTTTTTTTTTTCTGCGAGTATTTGATCAACTCCCGACATAAATTGACATTCCTCTCCATCTTTTTTTTTTACAAGAATGCGAGCGTACCCCAGGGCTATTAACTTGAACTTTGTTTGTTACTTATTTCATCAACGACCTTCCTAATTCTCGACTCGATATTTTTCCTAATGACACGATATTTAAAAAATAACCATTTTAAAAATAATTATTTAAAAATAATTATTTATTATTTATTATTAAAAATAATTATTTAATATTTATTATTTATTATTAAAAATAATTATTTAATATTTATTATTTATTATTAAAAATAATTATTTAATATTTATTTTTTATTATTAAAAATAATTATTTAATATTTATTTTTATTATTAAAAATAATTATTTAATATTTATTATTTATTATTAAAAATAATTATTTAATATTTATTATTTATTATTAAAAATAATTATTTAATATTTATTATTTATTATTAAAAATAATTATTTAATATTTATTATTTATTATTAAAAATAATTATTTAATATTTATTATTGATTATTAAAAATAATTATTTATTATTTATTATTGATTATTAAAAATAATTATTTAATATTTATTATTTATTATTAAAAACAATTATTTAATATTTATTATTTATTATTAAAAATAATTATTTAATATTTATTATTGATTATTAAAAATAATTATTTAATATTTATTATTTATTATTAAAATAATTATTTAATATTTATTATTTATTATTAAAAATAATTATTTTAAAAATAACACGATATCTAAAAATAACCTTAAACTATGAATGCATAAAAATACGTTTGTCGTAGAAATGCCGTCAATGCATTTTCATAAGAAATGAATTAACAGCAATACATCTCAAAAAGAAAAAAAAATAAACATATTGTGGATTCCGAATGAGGAACCGCCAAAATAATAAACGACAAAAACAGGTATATATACAGAAAAATAAATTATATTGAACGTTACCGCATTCGAGGAACGATACAACACGCGTCAAGTTGTATTTGATCGAGATCAAAACAACAAGCAACAAACTTCGCGCAACCTCACGATCTAATATGCACTAATGCAATATGCACTAATGCACTAATGCACTAATATGCACTAATGCAATATGCACTGATGCACTAATGCACTAATGCACTAATATCTATGTGGTCATCTATAACGTATGTTTTTGTTCTTCCTTCAGGAGCGCGTCAATAACGGCAAACGCGTCCAGGAAATTTCATTGCCGATACAAACGGCAAAGAGGAACAATCGTTTTTTTTTTTTTTTTTTTTGTTTTTTTTTTTTACTTCTTTACGAGAATATACATGAGGGACAATCAACGAGTTTATCTTCATAATCTGTCTGGTGGCAAATGTTGGTGGTGGCGCCAGGGGTGGCGGTCCCGCCATAGACACCAAAACCATGACATCACCCTTGGTCGGCGGTTGAAGACAGGGTATCGCACGTGCTAACACACGTTGTAGATTAAAAAATAGATAGATAGATAGATAGATAGATAGATAGATAGATGAGCCACTAGGAACAGGGAGATGTGGAAAGCCATGATCGCCTATCAACGAGTTTATCTTCATAACCTGCCTGGTGGCAAATGCTGCTGGTTGTGGTCCCGCCATAGACACCAAAACCATGACCTCACCCTTGGTCGGCGGTTGATGAAGACAGGCTTTTGCACGTGCTAACACACGTTGTAGGTTAAAAAATAGATAGATAGATAGATAGTTAAATAAAATAGGTAGATAGAAAAGCCACCAGGGATAGGGAGATGTGGAAAGCCATGATCGCCTACGTCATGAAAGAACATGGTACATAAAAGAAGAAGTATATCAAACTGGAACGCGGGTTAGTCAATTCAGGAATACTGTTAGTAGAAATAAATATATACAGATCTTGAAGTGAAATCGTTGGAAATAGTATATCTGGGTAAGTTCATCTAGCTGAATTGAGCTTAGAGCTAGTCTGGTCTCTGGCTAACTTCGGTATCTGTCAGAATTCTTTGATAACTGTAACGGATCTCTACTGTTCCGCCACTACAACTGTGATCCACTGTTCTCTCTATGGCAGAATCATATCTACACTCACTCGAGTTCATTATCATATACAATAACGGGAGGACCAACAACAAAACAAAAACACTATTACATGCAAAACAATTTTTTAATGAAAAAGCAGTACATAAAATACAAAAAACATATCACCAGCAATATATTTTTGTAAAGGAAAAATTGCCATGAATACATTTCTGAAGAATAATATCGTCAGCAATACATTTTTTGTAAAGAAATTAGTAATGCTTTTAGGAAAATTAAATTTCTCCATCAAATGACTCGTAAGGAGTTGAAATGATATTATGCAAACAAAACAAACCGCTGAACCCTGACTTAATCAGGAGTCAAATTTGTAACTGATTTGCTAAAGAGTCAAATTGATTCTGACTTCTTCATGAGTTGAATTGATCCAGGATTTCTTAATGAGTAAAACTGTTCTTGACTTAATAATGACAGACATTGATCCCTGATTTCTTAATGAGTGAAGCTGATCCTGACATAATAATGACAGAAATTGAGCAATGATTTCTTAATGAGTGAAACTGATTTTGATTTACTAATGACAGAAATTGATCTATGATTACCTAATGAGTTAAACTGATCTTGACTTAAAATGACAGAAATTGACCACTGATTTCTTAATGAGTGAAACTGATCTTGACTTGATAATGACAGAAATTGATACATGATTTCATAATGAGTGAAACTGATCTTGACTTAATGACAGAAATTGATTCCTGATTTCTTATTGAGTGAAACTAATCATGACTTAATAATGGCAAAAATTGATTCCTGATTTCATAAAGAGTCAAACTGATTTCGAATTCTTCATGAGTTTTTTTCAATCGTTTCACCCCAAGCAAGGCGATAAGGCCACTGATGCGCAGAGGGCTACATAAGAGAAAAAGATTACATAGGAGAAGGGTATAGAGAAAGACAAACCAGTTATAGTGGGTGTCAGAGATCGGAGTAAAAGAACGATGGAAATACAGATGTGATGAAAGTTGTTAAGGTAGAGAGAAAGAAAAAGACATGCATGGTGATATCGAAATAAGTTAAGTCAAGTGGTTAAGAGATGGGTATTGACAGTGCATTTAAATTGCTGGAGGTTGTAGCTGTCAGGAAAGCAAGAATATGGAAGAGTGTTCTACAGGGAAGAAAGTGCGAGAAAAGAAGCTGATGGAGTAGAATTGTCGGCTGCATTTGGTTGATCTAATGTGAATGGGTGGGACCCAGTTGCCATTCTGGTTGCACGAGTAAACTCATGTGGCAGGAGCACGAGTGACTTAAGTTTGTCGGAGCAGAAGCCGTGAAAATATTTATAGAACAGACAGAGGGAAACCACATCCAGTCGGTAAAAAAGTGGCTGGAGTTGAGCCGCCAAGTCGGTACCTATCCCATTACTTCATCTCCTTTATAGCCTGTCAAGAACACTGAGATGAACAGCGGGGGCGACTAACCATATATGACAGCAGTATACTATGCACGGTCGGATAGTTGATTTGTATATGTGAAAGATGGATTTAGGCGGAAACATCGTCCTGGCACGACACACTGATCCAACCTTCCTAGCAGTGGATTTAGCTATTGACTCAATGTAATGGATCCACTTGAGATCGTAAGATAGTGTAAGGCCGAAGAGTCACAGTGTATTGCTCTCAGGGAGACTCGCTTGGTCTATGCTTATTGGAGGCAGGAGGGGTTACCTTTGATGATCGACACACAGCAATCCATAATTTCTTAATGGGTAAAACTGATCTTGACTTAATAATGACAGAAATTGATCCCTGATTTCTTAATTAGTCAAATTGAAAGCTGATTTGTTCATGAGTCGAATTGACCTCGACATCTTAGTCAGATTGTCATCTGACCTCTGAAAAAGTCTACTAGGCTAAAACATTTATCATTCCTAAATCTTGTTTCACCATCCATTTACTCCTGCTCCATAAGTAGGTTATACATTATCTCTCTTGCCTTCAATCCATCCTGTGAGTATCAAATTTACTAAGACCTCTTTCCTCATTTCTTGCCTAGAAATTTCAACGATCCTTCCCTGATGTTAAATATAAATGTCCTTTTTTTACAGGCTTACGGCCTATCACGTTGAATACACCGGTTCTCGCTCGATCACCGAAGTTAAGCAACGTTGAGCCTGGTTAGTACTTAGATGGTTGACCGCTTGGGAATACCAAGTGCTGTAAGCGTTTAGGGACGGATGTGCGTGGTAGTGCAGTGGATATCGGCTCCGAAAGAGAAATCGGTGAGCTGAATTCGAATTCCAGTTGAATACCGTGCATTTACTTAAGCACTGGGACCCTTGGGAAAGGTATTAATCCGTCCCTTCACCTCCAGTTATGGGTTAAATAACAAGGGTAGAACTTGGGGACCCTGCCATTAAAAACAAATCATAATGAATCTTGATAAAAGAAAAAGTATTACTAGACACAAAACTTGTATAAAAACAACAATAAATTGTTGAAAGAAAAAAGGTATTACCAGCAATAAATAAATAAAATTTAGTTGGCAATAAATGACCCGCCGAGGTTGATATGCCATAAGAACAAAACAACCAACGTTCTTTTACAACGCGCTGACGCTTGTTAAAATCATAGCAGTATCTTGTATTGTTGATGTTACCGCTAAAAATGTTTTGTCAAGATTTATAAACACTGCGTTTGGTTCAAATTTCGTAAAACAATTGATGAAATTTAAATTTGTTTGAAAAATATTTTGACAAAAACTCTAGTTCGCGGTTTGTATGTACCCTAGTAAAACCAACTGTAATTTGTAAGCCTTGCCACCTTACACTTCCCCACGAAATTTGATTTCGATCATTCAATATAGGACTATCTTAGAGAATGTGATATACGGACAGACTGAGAAAAAGATAATAACAGAATCTTATATATAGATTTTCGTAAAAAAAATGTCAATGCTTATATGGTTTTTCTATGGTATTTTCAGCAACCTTCTGTAGAGCATTTTATTTCTTCATGTCTCTGTTCTATAGGAGGATTTATATTGCATAAAAGTTAATACTAATTCGAAATATTAATATTAATTTTGCAACCATTGTCTTGTAAAATTTAGTTTTATCATGATCCCTCAATTACGTTAACTCAAGGCTAATGATCAAATGATCAGGAGTCCGGTAACCCATAAGGGTCATAAGTCATAGAGACATTGCATAAAGTCGTAGCAGCTAATATGTATCTACGATAAGATTGCCTAAAGCAGCATCACGTTTTCTCCTAGCCGTAAACATCAATAAAATGCAGTATACGCAGTTAGTGAACTGCGAGTTAGATGGATTCTGCCTTTTAAAAAATAGTGAACAGAAGAGAATCGAGCGGGAATTGAACTTGCAAACGCTAATAAAGATTCCACTCCAGTAACTATTAAGCAATCGGCCTCCCATCGAACGTAACCCTAAATTAAATCATACAGTGCTGTACAAAAATCAGTGTTCGTTTGCTGTATTTATTCAAAGCGGCGCATTTAATTTGTGGTGTTTGCCTAAAAATGTTATGTGAGGCCTTTTCACATATTTAATGAATGTTTTACCTCTTTTCATTCTGTTTACACCGTCGCCAATTCCTTCAAAGACATTCTTAGACTCAATCCAATTTTCTGACTTGATATATTTTGAAGATCACAAATATTTATTAAAGTTATATTTGTTTTTTTTTTCTAATAGAAAAATAGATCGTTAGATATAAGTGACAATGAATGTCTATTATGTGTAATCATGAGCTGTTCTAAACATTATATTTTGGCTTTAATTTCAGTTGAAAATAAAGACAAAACTTCTCCAAAACTTTTGGGTAATTTTTATTAAGTTGGTTCTAAGCTTTCGGCTCACATGAGCCATCTTCAGACAGATTTTAGTCAACAATACAATAATCCTTACTCACACACCAAAAAGAACCTTCGGATATTGGAGGCCATCTACATTAAATCGAAACAACCCACACTTAATAAAATTACGTTTAAATCTGGTCGTAACACATTACATTGCATTTGAATACATGGTCCTGCGGTCATTTCGCGCTATCACGCGGTGTGACGTCATAGAACCGCATTGCAAATTTGCGAACTGCGTTTGTTATTTTTGGTAATTATTGCCGTTGCTTAGCGGAGTTTTATGTCAACACAATATAAAATAGTGGCTGATGGTGGATATTATTGTGTTACCATCTTAATAAGCCGAAAGCTTAGAACCAACTCAATAAAACATTATCCAAATGTTGGAGAATTTTTGTCTTTATTTTCAACTGAAATTAAAGCCAAAATACGACGTTTAGAACGGCTCATGATTAAACATAATATACATTCATTGACTCTTATATTTAACAGTATATGTTTAGAAAATTATTTGCTGCCTGGATAAACTATATATATATATATATAGCGTGTGATCAGTAAAGTGTAACCATTTTATGTCATTAGCTTTGCGCATTTGATTGGTTTGTTTTTTATTTTGTTAGTAGCACAGTGTAATAAAGTCAACTGGGCAACCTCTGTGAGAAAAGGAGCACTGAAACACGATTCACTTCTTCAAAAATTTGGGAACTGTGTGCTGTAGTGATTGGAACTTTTTTTAAATCATTTCACCCCAAGCAAAGCGGTACTGCCACTGATGTGCAGGGGGCTACATAAGAAAGTTAAGGTTTTAGGCTGGAGGTGATGGAAGAGGAACACGAAACAGCTTCAGGAGGTGACAGAGAAAGAGCAAGAGAAGGATTTGAACACAGCAATGAAAACAGTTACGAAGATAGAGAGAAAGGAAAAGAACAAGATACACGGGGTGATGTAGAATTGACTGGAGTCAAGTGGATAAGACATTGCATTTAAATTCCTGCAAGTTGTAGCCGACAGGAAAAACAAGTATATGGAAGAGAGCTCCGCAGGCGGGCAGTGCGAGAAAAGAAGCTGATAGAGTAGAATTGTCGCCAGCATTTCGTTGTTTTAATTGTAAAAGGGTGGGACCTTGCTGCCAGTCTGGTTGCTCGAGTAAATTCTTGTGGAGGGGGCACCAGTAACCTAAGTTCGTCGGGGCAGGAGCCATAAAAATATTTGTTAAACAGCCATTCGGTGAGAAAGTGGCTGGAGTTGAGCTGCCAGGTTGGGACTAATCACATTGCAGATTCTCCTTTTAAACACTGTCGAGAACACTGAGATGAACAGTAGGGGCACCTGACTAGATATGAGAGGAGTATTTCATGCAGGGTCGGATGGTTAATTTGTATATGTGTAAGATGGATTCAGACGAAAAAAAAAACTTCCTGGCCCTACACAATGAGCGCCGGAAGCTCCAGAAGGAACATTTCAGTGTTTTTAAGTGTCAATTTAAGGACAGTGCGAAAGATTCGGAAAAAGTTGGATGACATATCCTGTCAAAATCATGGGGTTTGTAGCTGTCACGAGTGATGGCGACGTTATGTCACCATTCCTATCTCCAAGGGGCTTCAAATTTACACGGAAATTTACATCGTGCCGTGAGGAGGTATTTAAGCTCTGGTTAGCAGCTGGAAGTTCCTCTGTCTTGCAAAAGAACTCTGAAAAATCCCACAGTAGCATGGAAACACTGAAACACTGCGACCACATCACCTCTTACAGCTGGTTAACTAAGACACAAGACTGCAACTAAATTGACTATAATGTGTAGAGCTCAGTAGACAAAGAACTAAGCACATATTTTATGACAACATTAACAAGCTTAAGCAAGGAGACAGTCAAGAAGATTTACAAGTGATTCCGTATTCATTCTGGTTGCCGAAGTTGAAGCCACCAGCAATATTATTGAATATATTTACTCTATATTTAGGATTTCAAAACATTGCGCATCAAGATCTGCGTAATTTTGTTAAATATATATGTTAAAATGAGTAGACAGTTATCTATATATATATATATATATATATATAGATAACTGTCTACTCATTTTAACATATATATTTAACAAAATTACGCAGATCTTGATAGTCATCAGCAGACAGATTTGTTTTGCTGTATTACAGCTCATCAGTATGTTAGACATCTGATTGGTTTTAGTCAGGATTGAAACCCGACTGAATTGAAGTCAGTCGTTGATTCTATCTCTGAGCTATGGGCGTTCGGTAGAGGAAGGCAGACTTTTTAGCGTGTTGTGTACAATGTACACACGCTAGTAGCTGAGAGTGTTCTAATTCATTACTGAATGCAAGATGCGTAGATTCTAGAGTAGCTACTGTTTTTTCAAAGCCTACCATTCTTCCGGAGTGCCCAATCACGGTGTGAAGGATCTTTAGGCAAACTAATTAAAACGAAACGAATAATTTCTTCCTTAGATCGACGATAATATCCCTGTCGTCTCTTGGCCTTTGTTTTTCTTTTCGTTTTTGTCTGATGGATCCAAATCTTTCCTTTGCCTTGATAAAATGACTGACATTTGAAAAGCAGACGCTGAACATATCCGTGATTTCTCTGTAAGGCTTGCTAGCATATTCGTAGAGCGTTACAATTTTTGTATGCTTTCTTGAAGTAACGTACATCACAGAAAATGGCCATAGGACAACTAATCGACAGTAGAGACCATAGTGTCTGATGTAATCACGGATGACGCGATATTTTTCAAGGCCAAATGAGTTTCATAGTACGCCCTAAAAATAGATTCATATTACTGCATAATGACCTAATATGAGTTAAAAATCAAAATCAATTACACCCTAGAACACCGGTGGGTTTGAAACTGACCGTTCTTTGAAAGAAAATAGACTAAAGCCGTTAATTAAATTAATTTGCCCATAGGTGTGCATATATATAGATGACGAGAACCAACAGGTTTACAATCCAGAGTTCTTAGGCTTTTACCTTTCAAAAGATGCTCAGTATAACGTAATATTATAAAATTTGTTTTTATTTAAAATTAATTCAATTTACATTGCAATAATTTTCCTTAGACATGTATGAATCCCCTACATCCTCTCATATCTAACACGTATTTTAAATTTTCAAAATGGACCTTCATTAGGATTAGTTAAATTATATACACCCATATTATTTAATTTTTTGTTTTTGTCTCCATATATTTTTTTTAATCATCTCACCCCAAGCAAGGCATTCCACTGCCACTATTGTGCAGGGGGTTACATAGGGGAAGGTAAAGAGAAGGAGTGGTTAGACATAGGGAATGTCAGGAGGAAGGTGACAGATGAGTAAGGATACCGAGGATGAGGGTTGGGCAGATGGGAAGAGTGTTTGGTAGAATGGGAGCAGGTTAGTGTGTTAGGAGGTGTCTATTGACCTTACATTTAAACTCCTGGAGATTGTAGCCGTCGGGGAAGCAATCGTGTGGAAGATAATATTAATTATTTTAAAAGAAAACGTATTGTTTTCTGCATTCAAAAGCAAATCATTTTCCCCAAAGTTACTGAATATTTCCTGATGATGAGATAAAAGATTTAAATCTCGAAACATTGATTTTAAATAAAAGAAACAAATTGTGTAATATACATATTCATCAGATATTTTTAGATTTTATATTAAGCCGTATCAGACTTTAGCAGTTTCTTAAAACGTAGAATATACTCTTAGATTGTAATAAATTTTGGGAGAATATCATAACTTACTCTACTACTAATTAGCCCAAAGCGGAAAGTCGAAGAGGTAGAGTGATATTTCTCCCATGTGGGTGGCATATAAGTCGATAAAACTCTGTTCTCGGCACTCAAATTAGGAACTGCTATCCATTTGACCAACAAAGAACACAGGTCATTATATTCCAAACCGTCACTTATTTTGATAGTACGAGTATTGAAATGACCATCAGTCTGTATTTACTTATATAGATTATGTACCATCAATATAACATACATATATGTATATTAATATCGTTAAATAAATATAATGTATGTTAGTCTGTTTCAGTATCATAATAAAAAGTCCAAGAAAAACGGTTGAATTTCATTCATTTTAAAATCTCGTGGCATTGCACTACACATGAAGGAGTTCTAAAACTAAAATATTCTGTTAATAATTTTGAATGATTTGTGAGCGTTTTTATGGTTGTCAAAACTGTTTGTTTGTAGATACCTAATTTGGAATAAAGCTCAATTTTTCTTTTTTGCCTTGATAAAGTCCATCAGAAGATGAAACGCTTAGACGTGTTAAAAATAGTTTTCCGCTTGTCTTCTTTTTATTTATCCATTCTGTCCTTAATCTCAGATCATAACTGAGTATATATATATATATATATATATATATGAACGCATCGCTCATTCATTAAAAATGAATTGGATCACGCTGAGTCCTGGGCGTGTAATATGATATGTGCTAAAAAGACTGCCTTCGTCCACCGAACGCCCCGTAGCTCTGGGGTAGAGTCGCCGACTGACGCCATATCGGTCGGATTTCGTGCCTGGGTATGGGAGCGAATCGGAGTCTAACCATACAGGTGAGCTGTGATACAGCGAAATAGATCTGTCTGCGGATGACAATATATATAGTTTTTTTATTCATAATTATTATAGTTTACATTGCGACGGAAATGTCTATGCTTCTCGTCATCAAGTAATGTTAGATCATTGTTGGGAAAATGATTTTGATTTCAAAATAAGAAAACAACTTTTATTATTTAGGGATGTGGAAAGACAGAAAAATGTATGTGTGTGTTTAATTTAACTAATCTGAATAGAGATTCACTTTAAATTCGCAAAACAGTTCATATTTTTTTAGGCATACATGATTTCTCCTTTCACTCTTAACGACAAAAGTGTCAGTTTATACAAAACCCTTGTCTAGACTACATTCCCGTTGATGTATCCATTATTGATACAGTTATTTTTTCTTTTAGCTTTCTCTGTATCTCATCATTTTCTAAAACAAATAAGAAAAAAAGGAAAGAAAATTTTTTATATTTTTGATCTAACTTAAACGGACTTTGAGTGTTATTATATTATTTTCATGTCGATTCAGAATGTATCTTATTCTAATTTTTCTAAAACACTTAATTTGTAAATAACATTATATATATATATATATATATATATATATATATATGACAAACAATAAATGTCTGTTTTTTTTTTGTTTCATCATCAGCCGTACTAAACATTATATTTTGGCTTCAATTTCAGGTGAAAATAAAAACAAAAATTGTCAAAGATTTGAAAAATTTTATATTTTGCTGGTTTTCTTAGAAAATTATAGCTATGTAGGTAATATTAGACAATTTTAGTCAATAACACAAAATACTCACTCATACACTAGGTAAAATGAACCTTCAGATATTGGAGGCCATCTGCATTAAATCAAAACAACCCACACTTAATAAAATCACGTTTAAATCCGGTTATAACGTTACATTGCATTTAGATGTATGGTTCTGTTAACAGTTCGGTCTCTCACGCGGTGTGACGTCACCGCGTCTACTATTCGGTGACTGTACTCGTCGCATAGCAATATTTTACGTCAACATAAGATAATATCATTTTTGATGGTGGATATCTTTATGTTAATGTCCATGTAACCTCTCTGAAGATGCCTCATGTGAGTCGAAAGCTTAGAACCAAATCCAAATTTTTGAACATTTTTTGTCTTTATTTTCACTTGAAATTAAAGCCAAAATAGGTTGTTTAGACCGGCTCATGATTAAACACAATAAATATTCATTGTTTGTTATATTTTACAATATATATTTAAAAAATTATCTGCTGCCTCGATGCACTATATATGTATATACATATATCTATTTATATGTGTGTGTATAATATATATATATATCTTACTGTTGTCATATCTGGTTGGTTGCTTTCGCTATTTACCTCGGGGTTCTCGACAAAATCCAATGTAGGTTTTGTAATATAATTGGTCCCGAATTGGTAGCGAGGCTTAAGTCACATTCTCAACGACAAGATGTGGCTCCCTTTGTCGTTTCTCCAAGTATCTCCACGTCTTCTGCTCAAACGAGCTTCATATTCTGGTGTCCCGCCACATGAATTCACTAATGCATCTAGATTGGTAATTAGGTCCCACTTCTTTACTGTCAGATTAGGTATATGTAGCCGTCATTTCTTCTCCAACAGTTTCTTTCCTCGCATTTTCCGCCTCTTCTCCTTCCACATTTTGTAACCCATCCACTATCGGCAGTATCTCCTTACTTCGGGCGAAACTATATACACTACTGGCCATAATTATTAGGCCACCCCAGTTTTTAAAAAAGAAATGTATTTAATAGTATTTTTAATATCTATTGCAAAATGAAAATGGAATTGTTCTGTTGTTATTATTATTTTGCAAAATTTAGCAAGGCAAGGAAGCAAAGATGCATTCGTTCGAATCATCCTAAATTTTCTTCATTCTTCCATTTATGAAACTGCAATATAGTTAATCTGAACTTATTTATAAATTGAACTGTGTGTGTGTCTGTGTGTGTGTGTGTGTGTGTGTGTGTCTGTGTGTGTGTGTGTGTGTCCGTTACCTATAGACATTGAAACGGCTGAACCGATTTCCTTAAAAATTTACACAGTTGTACTATAAGCGTCTACCAGTCTTCTTAGCTTCGTTTTGTGTCGAGGTACCCCGATAAATATCGAAAATTGAAAATCGAAAAAATCGGTTTATAGAAGGAGTGGTCCGATTTTAATCAAATTTGATACATTGATAGACAAAGACATAAGAAATGATATTCAGAAGTTTCAAGATTGCAGTTCTTAAAATAGTGCAGAAAATCGATTATATATACAAGGCAATATGTTTGTGTGTGTGCCTGTTTATCTGTCTGTATATCCTTTATACATATTCACAATTTTTATCCGATTCTCACCAAATTTCACACAAATATTCTTTAGGCTGAGTCTGAGCTCCAGGACCATGGATTAGTTTTAAAGCTTTTATTACACCCTAGGAAGCTGGGTTACATTGCTAGTTATTAAATATTTCTCAATTCATTTGATGCGCATTTTATTGTGCAATATTAACAAAAGATCCATTCTATTTTTATTGACAATTATTCACTTGGCAATAAATACTAAAAAAATATGAAATACATCATGTTTTTAAAACACTGGGGTAACCTAATAATTAGGGCCGATAGTGTATATATTTGACTGGAAGTTCACTTTTTGATATTACCGTTGTCAAAGGAGCGATCCCAGCGTGTGGCGATTTTGGTAAATGCCTGAAAACCATAACATGGTTTGACCCAAGCATTGTGAGGAAAATTGGGTAGACGGCTCCCTTTGCGGTATCGTCGATGGTTGTGTTAGCTCGAAGCTGCTAGGCATCGTGACCGAGGGTTTGGGCACCCTGGCCTTGTTCAGATGGTTGTTTACGTTAGATAATCCGCTCTCTCCCAGAAACTGTAACTAAAGTCTGCTCAGCATAGTTGCAATATAAACAACAGATTTCCTCCTTGGGTGTTGGACAAACACAAGTGTGCTTGAGCAGGCATTTGCAATGGGGATTAAATAGCCACTCTGGTAGTCGAGTATGCTCGAATACGTTTGACCAACAATTATATAAATATATATATATATATATATATATATATATTATTATTATTATTATTATTATTATTATTATTATTAACTGTATTCATTACCTATCTCTATTATGTAATATATCTGTTCATTTCCTTTCTATCTATCTTTCTACTAGCAGTATAGCCCGGCGTTGCTCGGGTGCAATGACAGCTTTAAAACTAATCCTTGGTCCTTGAGCTTAGACTCTTTGGACGTTGGCACGAAAGACTAAAAAACCAATAGTTGTTTCCAGTTAAAGCGAAACCGTAGATTGAAAGAAAAATGAATGGGTGTAAGTCAAATTTTGATTTCCTGCTATCGATATCAAATAAGTTTTTTTTGTCGTAAACTGAATTTTGAAGGCTAAATAAGTCCTCTGAGTAAATGGTATAATTGCTGAGACTACAATTATACCTACTTAGAGCCAAACCCGAAGCAAAAACTAAAATAAAAGGGCTGAAAAACTGATTTTGATCAGGCCCAGTATCTTGCCCAGTATATATATATATATATATATATATATATATATATATATATATTATCGATTTTCAGCACTATTGTAAGAACTGTGACCTTGAAACTTCTGAATATCGTTTCTTATGTCTTTGTCTATGAGTGTATCAAATTTGATTAAAATTGGACCACTCCTTCTATAATCCGATTTTTTCGATTATCGATTTTCGATATTTATCGGTACCTCGACACAAATTCTAGCTAAGAACACTTGCAGACACTTATATTACAACTGTGTAATTTTTTAAGGAAATCGGTTCAGCCGTTTCGGACTCTATAGGTAACGGACACACACACAGACAATTTGCCATTTATAAATAAGTTTAGATTAGATCTAGAGCACCTCGGTGTGGTGAAATGGTTAGCGAGCTTGTTTCGTTGGAATCATTACAACTGTGTAGTGAGTTTGATCCTCACTGGGTACATTGTGCTATTTCAAAGTGGCGCTTAGAAAATCAACTATCTATCTATCTATCTATCTATCTATCTATCTCAGTCCAATCATTATATATCTCAATGCATTCAGTATCTATCTATCGCATTACGTTCATTATCTATCTTTAAATATATATTGCTAGATAGCACTGTTCTTTATCTGTCAATATCTATACATACATATCTATTCAATTTCAATCTCAGTACATTCATTATCTATCTATCTATCTATCTATCTATCTATCTATCTATCTATCTATCTAAATACGTTCATATCTATCTATCTATCTATCTATCTATCTATCTATCTATCTATCTATCTATCTCAGTCTATTCATTATCTATCTATCTATCTATCTATCTATCTATCTCAGTCTATTCATATCTATCTATCTATCTATCTAAATACGTTCATATCTATCTATCTATCTATCTATCTATCTCAGTCTATTCATATCTATTTATCTTTCTCAGTCTATTCATATCTATCTATCTATCTATCTATCTATCTCAGTCTATTCATATCTATCTATCTATCTATCTATCTCAGTCTATTCATATCTATCTATCTATCTATCTAAATACGTTCATATCTATCTATCTATCTATCTATCTATCTCAGTCTATTCATATCTATCTATCTATCTATCTATCTATCTCAGCCTATTCATATCTATCTATCTATCTATCTATCTATCTATCTATCTCAGCCTATTCATATCTATCTATCTATCTATCTATCTATCTATCTATCTATCTATCTATCTATCTACGTCTCAGTTCATTCATTATCCTTCTTAGTCTCTTAGCTAAATTCTTCAAGAATTTAAATACAACTTCAATTGCCATCTCTTATCTCTTTGACTCTTATCCTTTCCCCAACGATCACTGTATCTTGCTCATCTCCCTTTCTGCTCTCCTCTCATGCAGCTCTCCTCACACTGCAGTTTCCATCCTTCTCTTACCCATTTTAGGACACCCCCTGCAAGCTCTTTCTCTTTTTCCTCACTCTGCTCTTATGTAATCCCCTACGCACCAGTGGCAGTAATACATTGCTTGAGAGAGAGAGAGCGAGATCTCTGTCTCTCTCTCGATTTTCGATATTTATCGGTACCTCGACACAAAATCTAGCTAAGAACACTCACAGACGCTTATAGTACAACTGTGTAAATTTTTAAGGAAATCGGTTCAGCCGTTTCGGACTCTATAGGTAACGGATACACACACACACAGACAATTTGCCATTTATAAATAAGTTTAGATTAGATCTAGAGCACCTCGGTGTGGTGAAATGGTTAGCGAGCTTGTTTCGTTGGAATCATTACAACTGTGTAGTGAGTTTGATCCTCACTGGGTACATTGTGCTATTTAAAAGTGGCGCTTAGAAAATCAACTATCTCTCTATCTATCTAACTATCTCTCTTTATATATATATATATATATATATATATATATATATTCAATAAAATACCATCAAACATAATTATCTAAAACCGAATCCGTCAAAATTGAACGATTCTCTTGCCCTTCTACCCCTCTTCGCCATCTCTTAAACCCAAGATTCTCGGCCTTCAGCTTGTATTTTAAAAAAAGAAGAAAATGATAATTCCTTATCAACAAGATGAATGATATTTTACAAAGTGGACCGTTCACTTAAAGGTTGTGAGTTCGATCGCATTGTCAAAGACATTATGTGAATTTACTCATTCAACTATACGTCTAAATATCTACTTCTTCTATCGATAATCGAACGAAGCTTCCTATCCACAGGCAAAGTTCCGTTTGCAATGGAATCTCAACGGACGATAACGTCCGGCGGAATCATCGCCATAAGAAAAAGAAAAAGAAAAAAAACGTAAATTTTTGCTGTATACTTTATATCTTGAAGGACTGGTCGATTTTATTTTTCCGTCTAACGAGCTGGGCTTGTAATCACTCGGGAACAAATTCCATTCTCCCTAGTTTTTAGAAAAAACATAATCGATGCGCGTGTCGTTAAAGATTATGGTCTGCTATTTTATAAACCCGAATGTATTTAGACGCAGAAATTCTGTGCTTTTGCAGAAAATCAGGCTTTCAATAAATCCTCTGTAAGTAGGCATTTGTTGAAAAGATGTAAAAGTTTTGTATATATCCAGCTCAAAAAGTTTTATTCATTTAATATCAGGTGAAAATAAAGACAAAAATTGTCCAAAAATTTGAATAATTTTTATAATGCTGGTTCTCAGCTTTCGGCTCACATGAACCATCTTCATAGATTTTTTTTTATTCATTTAATATCACACCATTTTTTTTTATCTAAACCATAAATAACTTTTGACTGGAGTTGAATTTTTTTTTTTTTTAATCATCTCACCCCAAGCAAGGCATTCCACTGCCACTATTGCGCATGGGGCTACATAGGGGAAGGTAAAGAGAAGGAGTGGTTAGACATAGGGAATGTCAGGAGGAAGGTGACAGATGAGTAAGGATACCGAGGATGAGGGTTGGGCAGATGGGAAGAGTGTTTGATAGAATGGGAGCAGGTTAGTGTGTTAGGAGGTGTGTATTGACCTTACATTTAAACTCCTGGAGATTGTAGCCGTCGGGGAAGCAATCGTTTGGAAGAGAATTCCACAGTCGGGAAGTGCGAGGAAAGAAACTGTTGGAGTAGAAGTTACGGTTGCATTTTATCGGTTTCACTGTAAAAGTGTGGGATCTAGTTGCTAATCTAGTATCTCGTTCAAATACGTATTTAGGGGGTACTAGTGATCTAAGTTCATCGGAGTAGAAGCCGTGACAGTATTTATAGAAGAGACACAGGGAAGTCACGTCGCGCCGGTGGGAGAGAGACTGCAGGCGGTCTGCCAAGTTGGTATCTATCACATTACAGACCCTCCTCTGAACTTTATCGAGAAGCCCGAGGAGAACAGCAGGGGCACCCGACCAGATATGGCAGCAGTATTCAATAGTGTAAAATCTTAATTTTACTATCATTATTCTCAATGTTGAACTCAGTTTTTCGATTTAAGCATTATTAACTCATTAAAGCTGTTTGTAATATCCTAAGACTTGAAAAACGTTGAACATGTAGGTTGTAACCTTAATATACTCGTTTTTTTAATTTTTTTATTTAAGGCTGAATCTAAGGCCTCTAAAATTTATTCAGAAACAATTTTGGAAATCCCGATTGACAATATGATTAAATTGTTGAACATCAAAGTAGACGATAAGCAAGAATCGGGACTATAGTTCCATAAGCTTCAAGTCCGAGTGAAGAAACTGTCAGCATAGAACCTACGGTTACATAGAGCCATTTCTAAAAAAGGAAACCTTGCCACAAATCCAGTACACACAAACACAAACACACACTTTTAGATTTCCCCACACTTTTAGAAATATCCCAAATCGAGAGTTTATCTTCATTACGTAACTTGACTATCAGTTTCCTAAGTATCGATGACGTCACAGGTTTTTTCGCCATGTTTACAATGCAAGCACAGGTAAAGAGCCAGTGTAATTTAGTAAAATACTCGATTTTATATTCTTACCCTAAAAAAGTTTTCAATAATACAAAATAATTATTTTATTTTTATGGATTTATTTAATCGTTCTGATGATTTTGATCATCTATATTTTTTAATATTAAATGATTATTCCTATAACTTTCTCAAAATAATTTATTGAGCTTTACTTTCGGAATTATATAATTTAACTTTATTTCCTTATATTTCCTTGATAAAATGTTCTATGAAGCTTTAAAATAAAAAGTTATTTCACCTTTAAACCTTTTCTTAACATCGTTCTGATCTTTATGCTCGCTACTATACACACACACACACACACACACACATATATATATATATATATATATATATATATATATATATATAGCCATCCTCAGACCGATCTGTTTCGCTGTATCACAGCTCATCAGTACTGTTAGACAGCCGATGGTTTTTTTTACTCAGGATTGAAACCCGACCGAATTGGCGTCAGTCGGCGATTCTACCTCTGAGCTACGGATGCTCGGTAGAAGGAGGCAGACGTTTTAGCGTCTATATTATCATTATACACATCCAATAGCTGAGAGTGTTCTAATTCATTGCTGAATGAACGATGCGTAGATGCCAGAGCAGCTACTGTTTTTCAAAGTCAACCATTCGTCCAGAGTGTGAGAGCGTAAATATATATATATATATATATATATATATATATATTAAAAAAGGATTAATTCAAAGATGTTGAATGGCCATTTCGATATGAAGATCCCCACGGGGGACAACACATCACCTCAGCAACAGAAAAATCCTTTCAGAAACTTTTCTGAAAGGATTTTTCTGTTGCTGAGGTGATGTGTTGTCCCCCGTGGGGATCTTCATATCGAAATGGCCATTCAACATCTTTGAATTAATCCTTTTTTAATATATATTTGCTCTGTAATATTTTATTACATGGAGCTCTCTTCCTTTAACCTTTTTTTAATATTAAAATAAAATTTTTAATATTAATTAGGATCGGGTTTTTGGGAATTTACCTTCCTGCTTTTCCCCCTTGGATTGAAGTATCTGAATTAAACTATATATATATATATATATATATATATATATATATATATACTTGCACCGATATGGTATTTCCTAATATGTAACATGTACATTATTTTATACTTACTTTGGACTACATTCTTGAAAAAAATTACTCTTTTGTATTTCAAGATATTTTTATGTAATTTTGGTAAATATAACTGTTAAAATTGAGAAGTCAGTGCTATTTTCATTTTGGGTAATTTAGACAAATAACACGCCACAACTTCGACATTAAAATATATAAACTATATGGTGGACATTTATTTCCTACGTCTCCCTATCCCTTGTGGCTCATAGCACGCTTTCTCCTGTTACACCACCCAAACCCCGCTCTTCCATCCAGAAGCCCATAAATCTAGAATATAAATGTCTAGAAACTAGCATGATCACAAAATGAGGGATCAGTTTATATATTGATTATAATATAGAAGTGATCCCCCATTTTATACTCATATTATAATTTCTTATAAACAGTTGGCATATATATTCTTCTTCTATGTGCCCTGTCCTTTCAAAACACAGGCGATCATGGCCTGCCACGTCTCCCTATCCCTGGTGGCTCTTAGCCCGCTTTCTCCTGTTACACCAGCCAAACCCCGCTCTGCCATCCACTAGCTGAAGACCATAAATCTAGAATATAAATGTATAGAAACTAGCATGGCCACAAAATGAGGGATCAGTTTATATATAGATTATAATATAGAAGTGATCCCCCATTTTATACTCATATTATAATTTCTTATAAACAGTTGGCATATATATTCTTCTTCTATGTGCCCAGTCCTTTCAAAACAGAGGCGATCATGGCCTGCCACGTTTCCCTATCCCTGGTGGCTCTTAGCCCGCTTTCTCCTGTTACACCAGCCAAACCCCGCTCTGCCATCCACTAGCTGAAGACCATAAATCTAGAATATAAATGTATAGAAACTAGCATGGCCACAAAATGAGGGATCAGTTTATATATAGATTATAATATAGAAGTGATCCCCCATTTTATACTCATATTATAATTTCTTATAAACAGTTGGCATATATATTCTTCTTCTATGTGCCCAGTCCTTTCAAAACAGAGGCGATCATGGCCTGCCACGTTTCCCTATCCCTGGTGGCTCTTAGCCCGCTTTCTCCTGTTACACCAGCCAAACCCCGCTCTGCCATCCACTAGCTGAAGACCATAAATCTATAATATAAATGTATAGAAACTAGCATGGCCACAAAATGAGGGATCAGTTTATATATAGATTATAATATAGAAGTGATCCCCCATTTTATACTCATATTATAATTTCTTATAAACAGTTGGCATATATATTCTTCTTCTATGTTACCTGTTCTTTCAGGACGTAGGCCTTCCACGTCTCCCTATCGCTGGTGGCTCTTAGCCCATTTTCTCCTGTTACACTACGCAACCCCCGTTCTGCCATCCACCTGATCAGGCCGAGCAATGCTACACGCTGTTTTCCCTTGTCCCTCTTTCCCACTGTCTGGCCTGTTAGTATCAGATTCTTCACGCCATCCTTCCTCGTTGCATGTCCCAGGAAGCTTAGCTCTCTCTTCATGATGTATGTAGCAATTTTCATCATAAAAAAAAAAGAAATTATCTTTCATGTTCGGATAGGTGACGTCATCAAAAAATAATGTTTTACCAAGAAAATGCCAGATGTGGTACAATGCCGTAAATATTAAACATCTATCGAGGAACGAAGAGACAGTCGTAACTGATACGGAGAGACAAGCTTGCTAAGCAAACACCACGTTGAATTGTTCGCCATCATTAAAATGTAGACGATTCGTAGCCATTCAAGTATTAAGTAATGATGAATATATCGTAAGAAATGAAGCCACAGACAGGCAAGGTTACTTACGTGCTGAATTTAAAAGTATAGATTCTGTTTCAGCAGTGAGAAGATAATGAACAATTGAGAAACGTTTATCAATCTAAAATGGTTTACTTTTATTCACTCTTTGTCAGAGAACGGGATACAGAGTCTTCTTCTTCTATGTGCCCTGTCCTTTCAGGACGTAGACGATGATGGCTTTCCACGTCTCACTATCACTGTTACACCACCTACACTCCGCTCTGCCATCCACTAGCTGAAGACAATAAATCTAGAATATAAATGTATAGAAACTAGCATGGCCACAAAATGAGGGATCGATTTATATATTGATTATAATATAGATTTGAACCCCCACTTTATATCCACATTATTTCTTATAAACGGCATATATATTCTTCTTCTATGTGACCTATCCTTACAGGTCATAGACGATCATAGCTTTCCACGTTTACCTATATCTGGTAGCTTTTAGTATGTTTTATCCTGTTACACCTCGCAACCCTCGTTCCATCATCCACCTGATCAGGCCCTTCAAATATGTTATCCGCTTCCTTTCTCTGTCTCTTTTTCCTGCTATATGGCCTGTCAGTATTAGGTTCTCCAAGCCCTTCTTCCTTATTGCATGTCCCAGGAACTTTAGCTGTCTCTTCCTGATGATCAGTATTTTCGTTGCCATTCTTTCCAACACCTCACCATTGCTCACATGATCGGTCCATGATATCTGCAGCACCCTTCTGTAGAACCACATTTACGCTGCTTCAAGTTTTTTCCTCATCTTCGATGATATTGTCCAGCATTCATTGCCGTATTGTTGAACTGACATCACATAGCAATCTAGCACTCTCTTCTTTGTTTCTAGTGAAATTTTCATGTGTCTTAGTACTTTACTTAGCTTTTGGAACGCATCCTTCTCCATGTCAATTCTCCTTCTGATCTCTGTGTCACACTTTCCATCTCCTGTTAGAACAATTTCTAGGTATTTAAATTTTTGTACTTGCTTCATTTTAGTATTCCCCCGCCTGTATTTGGCATTTTAGGTTCTCCTTTTGCTGATGACCATGCATTCAGTTTTCTTGCTGTTTATTTGTAATCCTTTTTTGTCACTCTCCACAGCTGCCTTCTGTAGGAGGTCTTGCCGTTTTCTTTCCCTGTCTGCATTCAATGAAAGAATAAAGAGATGCTAGTTTGGTTTCATTGGTTAATTTTTTTGCCACGCGTATTTGAATTTTGAAGCCAACGTTAGTGTAATTTTTGGAGTTCCGGATTCTAGGAAAGGCAAACTGATCATCCAAAATTTTACAAAATTAACGCATTCCAATTCGGATTCCTATTCGGATACTATTCCATGAACATTTAAAAATCAAGCATTGCTAAATATTTCAGAAGAAAGGAAGCTGTGGAGAGTATTGATCATTTAAGTCATGAATGAAAATACCAAAATTTTCAGGTATTCCTATTCGGATACTATTCCATGAACATTTAAAAATCAAGCATTGCTAAATATTTCAGAAGGAAGCTGTGGAGAGTATTGATCATTTAAGTTCTGAAGGACGATACCAAAATTTTCAGGTATTCCTATTGTTAAATATATACATGGTTTCTCATATCTCAGGGTATGTTTTAATATTTTTCATTGTTTTATTTTAATTTTTTGTGGACTCAACGTTTTGTTGGACGATATAGCAATTTATATGATCAGGTAGTTTTATTTTCTTATTTCCCATCCTCTCCTATTTGCTTGAAGTTATAATTAGTTCCGTTTATATTACAAGGTAAACAGAATATCTAATTATTTCCCGTTTTATAGATTAGTCTTCAATAATATTTCATGAAGGTAATTTTTTTCTATGAAAAAAGAAATCGAAAATTGTTTTTTAGTCAACTTTTAAAAAATTGCTTCGTTATCGTTGATGATTAGTCACTAAACAATTTTTGTAGTTCTTCGGGAAAAAAAATCATCAGGCAATAGACTCTTCGACCTTTAGCTTGAAACAACATCGATTGGGCGTAGTCACCCTGGGCTCACTCAACTTTAATGAATGGCAAACATCTCTTACTGGAAAAAAAGAGCGAAAATACACTGTCATTTCCGAATTTTATTTTAGTTTAAAGACAAAAGCCAACTACGCAGAGAAATATTAATTCCATTTAAAACACGGTTCTAGCTGACATTCGGAAGCTTCTTTTGAAATGGCAGAAATATTCAACTGACTAGCGAAACAATTATAGAACTAATATCAAACAATTCTAGCTGAAATACTTCTAATGCATTTGAAATAAAGAAGAGTTACAGCCAGAATGAAATACTTCATCACCGACGGGATGTGGCTTCCCTCTGTCTGTTCTATAAATACTTTCATGGCTTCTGCTCCAACAAACTTAAGTCACTGGTACCCCTGCAACAGGTGTTTACTCGTGCAACCAGACAGGCAACTGGGTCTCACCCATTTACTGTTAGATCAACCAAATGCAGACCACAATCCTACTCCTGCAGCTTTTATCTCGTACTTCCTGCCTGTGGAACTCGCTTCCATATTCTTGCTTTCCTGCCGGCTAGGAATTTCAATGTCAATACTCATATCTTAACCACTTGACTCTAGTTCTTTCACCGCCCCGGATATATCTTTACACCACCCTGTATATCTTTTCCTTTCTCTCCACCTTTGCAACTGTCATCACACCTGTATTCCCATCTTTCTCTTGCTCCTTTCTAAGTGGTTCGTATTTCTCTTCACCCTCCTCCTAGCTAATCTTTTTACGCTTATGTAGACCCCTGCACATCAGTGGCAATAACGCCTTGCTCGGGCTGATAAGATTAATATATATATATATATATATATATATATATATATATATGCTCTATTATAATTCAGATTGTGCCTCCCTACTTTAAACATTAATTTACTTGACTATTACACCGGTTCAATAAACACCTAATAATTAATGGGCTATTCTGCTTTGACCGTATGACTACACGTAACTGACATACTGTAGCGTGGGGGTGCGTGTTCCTTGAACGTCGGGAGTCATTAGTCTAGCATAGGGAGCTGGTTAATGTTTTTTTGATTCGAAATTGTGTCAGGTTTAACCGAACTCCCTACAGCTTACAAATCAATGCAGAATTATCATCAGAATTTTTTTTCATCAGAATGTTGGTTGTCGGCAGTTAGAATATGTTGATTAGTGTAGAAGAGTGGAATAATAAAATATACATTTTGAATGATAAAATAGAAATTTATTAAAAGAAGGAATAACAAGATTTCGTAGAAATTAATGTTCAATGAGAAAGTTAAGTGTATCAAGAGTTCGTAAAAAAATATTCTAGTAGTAATTGTTGAAAGGGGTCAGGAGAAAGAGAAAGAGGACAATGTCCGAGTTGACCTGAAGCTTCCCTAGTTACATTTTAGTGGTGTCTCTCGCTGCTCCCATCGCTGACTCTTGATTGACGCCGAGGTTATTTATATAGTCTTTTTGAATTTAGCACTGGATCGCTAAGTCCTCAAGTTGTGCAAGTCACTCCCATTGGTCAAAAATCATTTTAGCACCTACTTGCGAAATCTGAGTTGCACTTTTTCTTTAAGCACATGGTCAATCTTATTTTATCTGTGAAAACTCAGGATTTCACACATCGTTGTGAATGTTTGTAAAAGTGAAGAAAAAAGTTGATTTTAATTAATTTCTTACCCGCTAAAATATCAGTGAATCTAATTGATTTCAGGTTTGTGTGTTTTCGTGTACATGTTAACACATTCGGAAAGCTTAGAACCAGCATAATAAAAATTATCCAATTTTTTGGACAATTTTTGTCTGTATTTTCACCTGAAATTAAAGCCAAAATACGATGTTTAGAACTGTTCAAGATTAAACATTATAAAATTTCATTGTCTGTTATATTTAACAATATATGTTTAGAATATGAAATGATAAAAAGATACAGATTCAATAATATGGAAAGTTGTCAATTAATATTATTTTATTTGTGCAAGCTTAATTATAAATAAATTTACAAAAAAAAATGTTTGAAAGGCAGGTTTTGGTGGGCTCAATATTTTTTTTGATGATACGCCGGTACATAAGATCAGGTAGTTTTATTTCCCGGTTTCTCGTCCTAGCAATAATAAATGGCCGGAATACACACAATATATTGTTCTGATGTCTTCTGATCTTAAGATCCCGAATGTGTTAACATGTACACGAAAACACATACACACACACACACACACACACACACACACACAAACATATATATATATATATATATATATATATATATATATATATATATATATATTCTAAACATGTATTGTTAAATATAACAGACAATGAAAGTTTATAATGTTTAATCTTGAACAGTTCTAAACATCGTATTTTGGCTTTAATTTCAGGTGAAAATACAAACAAAAATTGTCCAAAAATTTGGATAATTTTTATTATGCTGGTTCTAAGCTTTCGACTCCCAGGAACCATTTTCATACAGGTTACATGGACGTTAACATAAAGATATCCACCATCAAAAATGATATTATCTTATGTTGACGTAAAATATTGCTATGCGACGAGTACAGTCACCGAATAGCAGACGCGGTACTAAATTTGTAATGTGGCTCTATGACGTCACACCACGTGAGAGACCGAAATGTTAACAACTGAATCATATGTCTAAATGCATTTTCATGTGCTGTGACTGGATTGAAATAAGATTTTATTGAGTGTGGGTTACTTTGTTTTAATGTAGATGGCCTCAAATATCTTATAGTTCTTTTTACTGTGTGTATGTGTGAGTATTATTGTGTTATCAACTACAATCTGTCTGATATTACATACATAAAACAAATAAAATATATTTTTCCAAATAAATAAATGAACTACCACCGCCAAATAAACCGTTAAAACGATTATGTTGCACCAAAGACCCGTATATATAAATATCCGAGGAAAAACCTAAAGCATGTGGCCTGATGATTGCGCCTAACATGGACTCCTGAGTGTTGACTTCAACGGTCATTTTATATATATATATATATATATATACAAAAATCTATAGTGAGCCAAAACCTACCGCGGTTTCACACTACGGATCGTCAGGGCAAAGGCTGAAACACTAAAGATAAAAGCAAATAAATAGATATACACTGAGGTAGGGGGGAACCATACCAACACAAGAAGTGGGGGTAAGAACAAATGAAGCGAAACAAACTATATTAGGAATAACTTTTATTAAACATATTAGCAAAAAAAAAAAAAAGGAGTTAACAATTACTAAGCCACACTAAGCAATGAATTTATATTTGTGAAACTTACATTTGTTTAAAATTTCAGTCTTAGCATTAAGCAGATTATGGGCGGGTTCGAATAAGGCTATAGCTAGTTTTTCCTCGCCGCATAAATTACAGAATGTACTGCCTTTATTATAATCAGTACATTTTTTTATTATTTCCCATTTCAAAATGGGGTCTTTTTTAATTTTAGATTTTATGTTCCAAATATAATCCGCTAAGGTTGTACTATGTCTATATTTTTCATTTTTAAATGAGGTTTTGTGATTGCAAAATCTAACTTTAAACCTAACTTTAAATCTAACTTTATATATATATATATATATATATATATATATATATATATATCCTTTGAGATTTAAGAAGAAATCTTTCGACTGGCGGTCGAGAGCGAGGGAAATTTTACTCGCCCCAAACCATTTTACTCGACCGACTCCATTTTCTTAATTGTCGCCTTCAGTAAACATAGCATGAATCGCTGATGGAAAACAAAAAATAAAATTTTAATTAAAATTTCGAATGTGGTAGAAAGGATTTGAAAAAATTTAAAAATTAATAACAAAATTTGATCTTTTTATTTCGATATTAGCATAAACATTTTGATTATAATATTTGTTTTAAGCTTGAGCCTTTTTAACATCATGACATGCTGCTGTTTGGCAATTGAGTGAAGGTACCTTAATTCCTAGTTTCTTTTTACTGTTTCACTACAACCCCCATCTCATAGATGATAAAATTAGCAAATCTGATGTTCTCAACGAGTTTCTATGAAAAAATTACTTGTATAAATTTTTTTTCGGTGCGTAGTTGAAAGAAGTATGTGCATTTTTTTCTTTCTTTAAAATGCTCGTTTTTAATTTTCGTAAGCGGGGAGGAAATATAGATGTTGAATCAAGATAATATTTTTCCAAATGAACTTCTTAAAATCTGTGAGCGTCTTTAATCTGGGCAACAGAGAATTAATTAAACGTTAATTAAACGAATGTTTAACCTGACCGGGACGATAAAAGCGAGACAGGAGCTTGTCAATCTAAATTCTATTTGTCAGAACTTGGTTTGATGATTGCAGGATATCACTGTTTTTTGTTTAACCACACATTTCGACGTAAATCAGGCGCCATGCATGAGACCAAAGAGTTCAATAATGTCACTGTAGGTCATTCTAAGTAGTTTGTGAATACTCAATGGCATTATTTCGGATTGTAAAAGAAATCAGATTTCCTTTTTCTATATTTAAAAGGACAAGCATTAAACTAATAATCGCCCAATTAATTTCTTAATCACCTGAGTCGATCGGGCGAGTAAAATCTCAAAGCCTATATATATATATATATATATATATAATGGGACCTTGAATAATTTCTCGTTGTTTTTTAATCGATGGCATTCCCAGAACTGCGGGCGTGTAGTTTCTGATGGTAATGCATATATCAGGAAGTACTATAAGCAGTCTTGAAATTCAGCGTAAGTCATTTCACCTAAGTGTAAACAACTTTATTTCTATTAGAGTTAAACCTGTCGGATTTTGTGGCAAATAATGTAATTGAGAGGAATATTATTGCACTCCATTATTCATAAGAAATTTACGCTTGAAGCATATGAAATTTTGTTGAGACTTTCAGAGACCATTCTCTGTCGGAAGCAACATGCAGAGATCGGTTTAGACGTTTCAAAGGTAATGATTTTGATATTGAAGTTAAAGAATGATCTGGCGAGCCGAAAAATTTTGAAGACGAAGAATTGAGGGGTACTATTTTATGAAAACTCATGTCAGGCGCAATCTGACCTTTCTTAATCCTCAAGACATGATCACCCAACAGTTTCAAAACATTTGAAAGCATTACGAATGATTCAAAATCAAGAACACTGGGTGCCGTACGAGTTCAAGCCGAGAGACGTGGAACGGCGGTTTGTCACGTGCCAACAGTCGCTTCACCGCCAGAAACGGACAATTTTTTTTTCATCGTATCATGAATCGTGTTTAAAAATTAATACACTACGATAACTCTGAGCCGAGTATCCATGGTTCGAAGATTGCGCTCTGCATTCGTAGGGATCTGCTGGGTGTGGTTTATCATGAGCTGCCCAAACTGATCGAAACCACCAGGGAAGTTCACTCACGACTACAAGTGATAGGTTTGAGCCGAGCATTGAAGAATATAACGGCCGCTATATGAGCAGAGATGCGACAAAGTGATTTTGCCAAATAACAACGCAAGAACAAATGTTCCAAACCGGTTGAAAATCTACTTGGAAACGCTTAAATGGGAAGCCCTAACCCACCCTTCGTATTCAATGCGCATTTCCCCGTTCGATTATCACTTGTTCTGATTGATAGCACATGGCCTGCATGAACAGCACTTTTATTCTCATGAAAAATGGATTCACTCGTGGTTAGCCTCAAAAGACATACCGTTTTTTGCGACCTGGAATTCAAATGCTGCCAGAAAGATGGCAAGAGGTAATGTCTAGTGATGAACAATACATTCAATGACAAGTTTCTTACTAATTTTTGTAAATAAAACATTACTTTTCATTACTTTAAGCCATAATTTTTCACAGTCCAAATATGTATGTATATATATATATATATATATATATATATTCCAAACAATCATAAAATAATAAAAATACAATAAACATGGTCATGAATAATAAATAAGTAATTGTTATTTAAAAAAAAGATATATAATAATTCAAAAGTATTGAAATTGATATTTATTTTATAAAATAATAAAAATACAATAAACATGGTCATGAATAATAAATAAGTAATTGTTATTTAAAAAAAAGATATATAATAATTCAAAAGAATTGAAATTGATATTTATTTTTCATTAACAGAAAATGTTACACAGGTCTAAATATTTGATGTTGAAAAATGCCAAGTATATACTTGGAACACTAAGTAAGAATGAATTTCACTAAACCTTCGTTATTTTATTAACGTTGTAAACTGACTAGACATTACCTAATGTCAAGGTGCTTAATCGTCAAATATATATATATATATATATATATATATATGTGTGTGTGTGTGTGTTTGTGTGTGTGTGTGTGTGTGTGTGTATTACGGAAATTAACGAAGATTAACGAAATTTGGTTATAAACAACGGACAATTTAAAATGAATTGTTTGTACATTATCTTTTTATCGATACTCGTATTTAAATAGATATTGTGTTTTTAATTAAACGGTATTATATATTTATATCTACTGGCCTGATTATTTACGATAAATTTGTATTACGAAAATGTCTGTCATTCGGCTGGATTCGAACCTGCGACCCCTATCCACATAGTCACACATTTTCGTAAAAAATATTTATCGAAAGTAATCAGGCCGCTAGATATAGATATATAATACTGTTTAATTAAAAACTGAATATCTATTTAAATATGAGTATCGATCAAAAATAATGTTCAAACATTTTTTTTATTCATCTCACTCCAAGCAAGGCGGAAACGCCACTGATGTAAAAAGATTAATTAGAAAAGAGTGAGAAGTACAAACTAGTTAGAAAGGAACAATAGAAAGCTGAGAAAGCAGGTGCGATGACAGATACATAGGTGGAGAGAAAGGGAAGGTTTTAAGGGGGTGGGGAGAGAGCTAGAGTCCAGTGGTTAGTAGATGAGTATTAACTTTGCATTTAAATTTCTGGAGGTTGTAGCCGTCAGGAAAACAAGAATACGGGAGCGAGTTCCACAGGCGGGAAGTGCGAGAGAAGAAGCTGCAGGAGTAGAATTGTCGTCTGCATTTGGCTAACCTGGCTGTGAATGGGTGGGACCCAGATGGCAGTCTGGTTGCACGAGTAAACACCTGTTGAGGAGGCATCAGTGACTTAATTTCGTCCGAGCAGAAGCCATGAAAGTATTTATAGAAGAGACAAAGGGAGGCCACCTTTCGACGATGGGGAAGTGGCTGCAGTCGAGCCGCCAGATCAGTACCTATCACATTACAGACTCTCCTTTGGAGCTTGTCAAGAACACTGAGGAGAACGGCAGGGGCACCTGACCATAAATGGCAGCAGTACTCCATGAACGGACGGATGGTTGACTTGTATATATGCAGGATGAATTCAGGTGGAAAAAACATCCTGGATCGACATAGTGAGCCAACCTTCTTAGCAGTAGATTTTGCTATGGATTCAATATAGTGGTTCCATTTGAGGTCTGAGGACAGGGTAAGTCCGAGGAGGCGTAGTGTATTACTCTCCGGGAGAATCGCTTGGTCCATTCACACACACACACACACACACACACACACACATACACACACACACATATATATATATATATATATATATATATATATCCATTTCATGTATATATATATATGTTATAATTATTACGCCACTCCAGTGTTTTGAAAAATGATGCATTTCATACTAATTTTTAGTATTTATTGCCAAGCTAAAATTGTCAATGAAAATAGAATTTTTCTTTTGTTAATACTGCACAATAATATGTGCATCAAATGAATCTATAAATATTTAATAGTTACTGATATTGCAGTTTCATCAATGAAAAGTAAAGAAAATACAGGGTGATTCGGACGAGTTCATCTTTGCTTCTATTTTTTGTAAAATTTTGCAAAATAAATATAAAAAAACAACTCTATTTTTATTTAGAATTATTCACTTGGCAATGAATACTAAAAATAGGATAAAATACATCATTTCTTTTAAAAAAAACTGGGGTGGCCTGATAATTATAGCAGGCAGTGTATATATAGAAATAAATATACAACAGTCTATATTATAACAGAGGAAAAAAAAATCCATATTCCAATCAATAATAAAATAATAAAAATACTATAAACATGGTCATGAATAATAAATAAGTAATTGTTATTTAAAAAAAATATATAATAATTCAAAAGAATTGAAATTGATATTTATTTTATAAAATAATAAAAATACAATAAACATGGTCATGAATAATAAATAAGTAATTGTGATTTAAAAAAAGATATATAATAATTCAAAAGAAATGAAATTGATATTTATTTTATAAAATAATAAAAATACAATAAACATGGTCATGAATAATAAATAAGTAATTGTTATTTAAAAAAAAGATATATAATAATTCAAAAGAATTGATATTTGATATTTATTTTTCATTAACAGAAAATGTTACACAGGTCTAAATATTTGATGTTGAAAAATGCCGAGTATATACTTGGAACACTAAGTAAGAATGAATTTCACTAAACGTTCGTTATTTTATTAGTGTTGTAAACTGGCTAGACATTACCCAATGTCAAGGTGCTTAATCGTCAAATATATATATATATATATATATATATATATATATATATATATATATATATGTGTGTGTGTGTGTGTATATATGTATGTATGTATGTATTACGGAAATTAACGAAGATTAACGAAATTTGGTTATAAATAACCGACAATTTGAAATGATTTGTTTGTACATTATTTTTGAGCGATACTCATATTTAAGTAGACATTCTGTTTTTAATTAAACGGTATTATATATTTATATCGACTGGCCTGATTATATACGATAAATTTGTATTACGAAAATGTCTGTCATTCGGCAGGATTCGAACCTGCGACCCCTATCCACATAGACACACATTTTCGTAATAAAGATTTATCGAAAGTAATCAGGCCGCTAGATATAGATATATAATACTGTTTAATTAAAAACAGAATATCTATTTAAATACGAGTATCGATCAAAAATAATGTTCAAACAAATCATTTCATGTATATATATATATATATATACACTACCGGTTATAATTATTACGCCACTCCAGTGTTTTAAAAAATGATGCATTTCATACTAATTTTTAGTATTTATTGCCAAGCTAAAATTGCAAATGTAAATAGAATGTTTTTTTTGTTAATTCTGCACAATAACATGTGCATCAAATGAATCTATTAATATTTAATAGTTACTTATATTGCAGTTTCATCAATGAAAATAAAGAAAATACAGGGTGATTCGGACGAGTTCATCTTTGCTTCTATTTTTTGTAAAATTTTGCAAAATAATAATAAAAAAAAACAACTCTATTTTTATTTAGAATTATTCACTTGGCAATGAATACTAAAAATAAGATAAAATACATCATTTCTTTTAAAAAACTGGTGTGTCCTGATAATTATAGCAGGTAGTGTATATATAGAAATAAATATACAACAGTCTATATTATAACAGAGGAAAAAAATCTATATTCCAATCAATAATAGAATAATAAAAATACAATAAACATGGTCATGAATAATAAATACGTAATTGTTATTTTAAAAAAAAGATATATAATAATTCAAAAGAATTGAAATTTATATTTATTTTTCATTAACAGAAAATGTTACACAGGTCTAAAGATTTGATGTTGAAAAATGCCGAGTATATACTTGGAACACTAAGTAAGAATGAATTTCACTAAACGTTCATTATTTTATTAACTTTGTAAACTGGCTAGACATTACCCAATGTCAAGGTGCTTAATCGTCAAATGTTGCAAAAATAGTTTTTTTCTTTAGGTTAATGTTTTTCTCTATAGTTGGTTCAGACGAAAAAAATCTGTATTTTATAAAAAAGACATTTAAATAGTAAGTATATAGAAATAAATACGGAAGGTAACAACTGCAGTATATTTATAAAGATAGAAAGGAACGTAAGACAATAATGTGTCTTTTCACCGGATCTGCTCAACTTGTACAGCGAGAATATTTTAAGGAACCTAGATGTTATGCCAGAATTTTTCATGTGAGGCCACAAATTCAACAACGTATAATACGCAGATGATACAGTGCTGATAGCAGACACAGAAATAAATCTACAAAAGTTAACTGAAGAGAGTGACAAAAAAGGACTACAAATAAACTGCAAGAAAACCAAATGCCTGGTCATCAGCGGAAAAAGCAAACCAAAATGCCAAATACAGTTGGGGGATAATAAAATCAAGCAAGTACAAAAATTTAGATAACTAGGAAGTGTTCTGACAGGAGATGGAAAGTGCGACACAGAAATCCAAAGGCGAATTAGCATGGCGAAAAACGCGTTCCAGAAGCTGAGTAAAATACTAACACACAGGAAAATCTCAATAGAAACAAAAAAAAAACGCGTACTAGATTGCTATGTGATATCAGTTCTTCAATACGGCGGTGAATGTTGGACAATATGATCGAAGATGAAGGAAAAAAATTGGTGCAGCGAAATGTGGTTCTACAGAAGGATGCTGCTGATGTCATGGACCGAGTCTGTGAGCAATGATGAGGTGTTGGAAAGAATGGCAACAAAAAAGAAATTGATACTGAGCATCAGGAAGAGACAACTGAAGTTCCTTGGGCACGCAATGAGGAAAGAGAGCCTGGAGAACCTGATACTGACTGGTCAGATAGAAGGAAGGAGAGACAGAGGAAGGCAGCGGATAACATACTTTCAGGGTCTGAGCAGGTGGATGACGGAACGGGGGTTGCGAGATGTTAAAGGGAAAAAAAAGGAAAAAGCATGATGAAGGAAAAAAATTGGTGCAGCGAAATGTGGTTCTACAGAAGGATGCTGCTGATGTCATGGACAGAGTCTGCGAGCAATGATGAGGTGTTGGAAAGAATGGCAACAAAAAGGAAATTGATACTGAGCATCAGGAAGAGACAACATGTTCCTGGGACATGCAATGAGGAAGGAGAGCTTGAAGGACCTGATAGTGACAGGCCAGATAGAAGGAAAAAGAGACAGAGGAAGGCAGCGTATAACATATTTGAATGGCCTGAGCAGGTGGATGACGGAACGGTGGTTGCCAAGAGCAACAGGAGCAAACATACTAAGAGCCACAAGGGATAGGGAGACATGGAGAACCATGATCGCCTACGTCTTGAAGGGACAGGGCACATAGAAGAAGAAGAAGAAGATGAGTCAATCCATTTTTAGGCGTGCTAGTAGGTTGTCCTATACGTCCCTCCATCTTACTTTTGAGCTAGTTAAATATAATCGCCATTTTTCTTTTCTCGCTTTTCCCGGATGTGAAAATATCATCCGTGTATTTGCTTCCCTGATAACTAAAATCTTAAAAAAAATATAAATGCAACGTCAGTCGCCTTCTTCTTGAATCCCGTTCATTTTTTTATATTTTCTCAATAACCCTGATACCCAGTCTTTTCTCTTATTTCCACGATTTGCGACCCTCTGTGTTAGATGGGTATATCTACCTGGCTTGCGATGAAATGATTAATGGATGACGGAACGGGGGTTGCGAGATGTTAAAGGAGAAAGCCTGCTAAGAGCAACCAGGTCTAGGGAGACGTGGAAACCAATGATCGCTTAGGTCCTGAAAGGACAGGGCACAAAGAAGTTGTTTTGAAAATACTTTGGCCGCTAACGAATATTAACTGCTGGTCTTTTTTTTTTTTGTTGTTGTTGAAGATGAATCTTTTAATGTCGCCGACTTGGTGGTCATGTTGTTTTGCTTTATCTAGCACATTTGATGTCACAGAAATGTTTCTTTCAGCACGCACTTTGTGCGGAGTAGTTGATGACAGTCGTATTTCTCATGTATCTAAACGGTTTTGTGGGAGCCGCATCTCTGCTCTTTGAAATTCGAAAACTTTGGAATTTTAGAAACATTTTTTTTGTGAAGGTAGTTTTCTTTCATTGGTCAAATATTACACATGGTGATATTAATTTCCCAAAAAATGAACACTTTGATTTAAATGTCTTTTCTACAAATAATTTAATGGCGAATTCTCCGACCTGTTGTTATTGTTGGTGCCCCGAAAACAGTCAGTCAGTTACGTACCATACGTGATAAAAACCTTTGAGACATGACTGACTGGGCAGATGATAACCCCGCAGTAGGTTGCCATTGCTTTCTGCGGTGGACTGCTTGCAAACCAAGGCTATAGAAGTTAATCTGTCCTACTGTTTAATCAATAGACGTAGAGAAAGTGATGAATTAATACCTTTCCCAAGGGTATTTGCGCGTAAGTGAATGCAAGGAATTGAACTGGATTCGAACTCGGCTCTCCGATTTCTTGTTCCAAACCGATATGCACTGCACTACAACGCACTTTTTAAGACTAACTCAGACGACCTATGCAAGTCGATATTCATAGCACTGCCGAAGAAACCTGGTGCAAACGAATGCGAACTACCCAGAACTATCAGCTTAATGAGTCACATTACAAAACTGATTGTCAGAATCCTGATGAATAGAGCGAGAAGCAGAATTAGGCCAGAGATAGGACAGAAACAGAGCGGGTTCGTCAAAGACACTGGAACAAGGAATGTCATATTCATGATTAGGATGCTCTCTGAAAGAGGATTACAAATGAAGAAAGACTTGTACCTATGTTTCATTGACTACGCGAAAGCATTCGACAAGATATGACACAAAGAATTGATGGAGATGATAGGCAAAACATAAGAATAATCAAGAATCTCTACTGGCAGCAAACAGCCTGCATATGGACAGGTAACGATATCAGTAGATACACAAAGATACAAAAAAGGCGTAAGACAAGGATGTGTCTTTTCACCGGATTTGTTCAACCTATACAGCGAGAATATTTTGAGGACCCTAGATGACACGCCAGGATTTGTTCTTGGAGGCCACAACTTGAACAACATAAGGTACGCGGACGATACAGTACTGATTGCGGACACGGAAAGGAAACTGCAAGATCTCATACAGAAAGTAGCAGTGGAGAGTGACAAGAAGGGACTACAAATAAACTTTAAGAAAACTGAGTGCATGGTCATCAGCAAAAGATACAACTCAAAATGCCAAATACAGGTGGGAGATAACAGAATCAAGCAAGTACAAAAATTTAAGTACCTAGGAAGTGTTCTAACAGAAGATGGAAAGTGCGACACGGAGATCCGAAGGCGAATTGGCATGGCAAAGGACGCGTTCCAGAAGCTGAGTAAAATACTAACACACAGGAAAATCTCAATAGAAACAAAGAAAAGAGTGCTGGACTGCTAGGTGATGTCAGTTCTTCAATACGGCAGTGAATGCTGGACAATATCATCGAAAATGAGGACAAAACTGGAAGCGGCCGAAATGTGCTTCTACAGAAGGATGCTACGGATATCGTGGACTGATCATGCAAGCCACGATGAGGTGTTGGAAAGAATGGCAACAAAAAGGAAATTGATACTGAGCATCAGGAAGAGACAACTGAAGTTCCTGGGACACGCAATGAGGAAAGAGAGCCTGGAGAACCTTATACTAACTGGTCAGATAAAAGGAAGGAGAGACAGAGGAAGGCAGCGGATAACATATTTTCAGGGTCTGAGCAGGTGGATGACGGAACGGGGTTTGCGAGATGTTAAAGGAAAAAAAAAAGAAAAAGCATGATGAAGGAAAAAAATTGGTGCAGCGAAATGTGGTTCTACAGAAGGATGCTGCTGATGTCATGGACAGAGTCTGCGAGCAATGATGAGGTGTTGGAAAGAATGGCAACAAAAAGGAAATTGATACTGAGCATCAGGAAGAGACAACATGTTCCTGGGACATGCAATGAGGAAGGAGAGCTTGAAGGACCTGATAGTGACAGGCCAGATAGAAGGAAAAAGAGACAGAGGAAGGCAGCGTATAACATATTTGAATGGCCTGAGCAGGTGGATGACGGAACGGTGGTTGCCAAGAGCAACAGGAGCAAACATACTAAGAGCCACAAGGGATAGGGAGACATGGAGAACCATGATCGCCTACGTCTTGAAGGGACAGGGCACATAGAAGAAGAAGAAGAAGATGAGTCAATCCATTTTTAGGCGTGCTAGTAGGTTGTCCTATACGTCCCTCCATCTTACTTTTGAGCTAGTTAAATATAATCGCCATTTTTCTTTTCTCGCTTTTCCCGGATGTGAAAATATCATCCGTGTATTTGCTTCCCTGATAACTAAAATCTTAAAAAAAATATAAATGCAACGTCAGTCGCCTTCTTTTATCTTCTTGAATCCCGTTCATTTTTTTATATTTTCTCAATAACCCTGATACCCAGTCTTTTCTCTTATTTCCACGATTTGCGACCCTCTGTGTTAGATGGGTATATCTACCTGGCTTGCGATGAAATGATTAAGCAAATAGAATGTGTTTTACTGTGGAATCTATTTGGTATGTTTACAACATGATCTGTTATCGGGTATAAAATAAATATTTACCGTGTTTTAATAT
This sequence comes from Ascarosepion bandense, assembly GCA_037127315.1. Taxonomy (NCBI): domain Eukaryota; kingdom Metazoa; phylum Mollusca; class Cephalopoda; order Sepiida; family Sepiidae; genus Ascarosepion; species Ascarosepion bandense. Next base: position 900,664 of record JBBBDQ010002276.1, on the reverse strand, counting down.
AAGCATGCTTTGGAGTATGCAGTGTGTTGAAAATAATGTGTACTTCTTACATATCATCATATCTTGTCGGGTGCTCCAGCTATCCACCTAGTCGTCCTTGACGAAATCCAACGGAGAATCTGTAATGTAATAGAACCCGACTTGGTAGATCGCATACATTCACTTTCTCACCGGCGCAATGTGGCTTTCCGGTGTCTCTTCTATAAATACTTTCACGGCTTCTAATGTAATAGATCTCGACTTGGTAGCTTGGATACATTCACTTTCTCACCGGCGCAATGTGGCTTTCCGGTGTCTCTTCTATAATTACTTTCACGGCTTCTAATGTAAGAGATCCCGACTTGGTAGCTCGGATACATTCACTTTCTCACCGGCGCAATGTGGCTTTCCGGTGTCTCTTCTATAAATACTTTCACGGCTTCTAATGTAAGAGATCCCGACTTGGTAGCTCGGATACATTCAGTTTCTCACCGGCGCAATGTGGCTTTCCGGTGTCTCTTCTATAAATACTTTCACGGCTTCTAATGTAAGAGATCCCGACTTGGTAGCTCGGATACATTCACTTTCTCACCGGCGCAATGTGGCTTTCCGGTGTCTCTTCTATAAATACTTTCACGACTTCTAATGTAATAGATCCCGTCTTGGTAGCTCGGATACATTCACTTTCTCACCGGCGCAATGTGGCTTTCCGTTGTCTCTTCTATAAATACTTTCACGTCTTCTAATGTAATAGATCCCGACTTGGTAGCTCGGATACATTCACTTTCTCACCGGCGCAATGTGGCTTTCCGGTGTTTCTTCTGTAAATACTTTCACGGCTTCTAATGTAAGAGATCCCGACTTGGTAGCTCGGATACATTCACTTTCTCACCGGCGCAATGTGGCTTTCCGGAGTCACTTCTATAAATACTTTCACGGCTTCTAATGTAAGAGATCCCGACTTGGTAGCTCGGATACATTCACTTTCTCACCGGCGCAATGTGGCTTTCCGGTGTCTCTTCTATAAATACTTTCACGACTTCTAATGTAATAGATCCCGACTTGGTAGCTCGGATACATTCACTTTCTCACCGGCGCAATGTGGCTTTCCGGTGTCTCTTCTATAAATACTTTCACGGCTTCTGCTCCGATGAACTTAGCTCACTGGTGGCCCCTATATATGTATTTACTCGAGCCACAAGACTAGCAACCATGTCCAACCCTTTTACTGTGAAACCAATAAATTGTAAACGCAGATTCTACTCCTACAGCTTCTTTTCTCGCACTTTCTGCCTGTGGAATTCCCTTCCATTTACTTGCTTTCCCGACAGCTACAATCGCCAAGAATGTAAATATAAATTCAATAGTCATCTCTTATCTCACTAAGTTGCATCCTCTCTCTCATGCTTCTTTCTCTGTTCAATCCACTCTCATCAGTATTCTCATCCTTCTCTTACCCACTTCCTGATACCCCTTATAACCTGTCACTCTTTCTCATAACTTTCCTCCTATGCAATTCCCTGAAAACAGTGGCAGTAAAATGCCTTGCTTGAGGCGATATGATTATAAAAAAGAAACTATTTATCATAAGCTGTATTTGAAACATAATTTTAGAATTCACTAGCATAAAATAGTATTTGAACAGCAGTAGCAGTGTACACAGCGGATTAAGAGAAAAACTTTGCCCTTCTCATTCTAGAGTTTGCAAAGCTGCATGCAGTAAAATAGCAAAGCAATGGTTTTGAACTTGGGTTATTTTGTCCCAACCAAACTTTAGGCCAACCGATTATTACATTTTCGACCGAAAAAATAAATCTTTCTGCAATGTAAACAAGATTGAGGAGTTCAATGTGTCAAAAATAAAACCAGCTGTTATAAATTCATCTTCTTCCATATTTTATCTGATGTGTTTCTTCAGGATTTTGGCAATCATGACTGTCCATAATTTTCTGTTCCTTCTAGCTCATAAAGTTTGTCTTATCATTTCTTCGAAAACCATTCTCTGACATCTATTTGCTTACTCATAAAGTATGTAAGACGTTGTTTTCCCATGTCTCCATGGGTTTCCCCCTCTATCCTCCTTATGGGTGTCAGATTTTCCATTTCCTTTTTTTACATTCTTCTTCTTCTACGTGCCGTGTCCCCTCAGGACATAGGCGATCATAGCTTTCCACGTTTCCCTATCCCTGGTGGCTCTGAGTACGCCTTCTCCTGTTACAGCTTGCAATCCTCGTACATTCAGTCAGTTGAGTGCCATACGTGATACACGCTTGGGCGATCATGTCTCGACAGAGACATGACTGACTGGGCAGAAGATTATCCCGCAGTAGGTTGCCATTGCTTTCTGCGGTAGACTGGTTGCCGACCAAGGCTATAGAACCCAATCTGTCCTTTCACCGGAAAGGAATAGGCGGATTAATACCTTTCCCAAGGGTATTTGCGCGTAAGTGAATGCAATGAATTCAGCTGGAATTCGAACTCGGTTCCCCGATTTCTCGTTCCGAGCCGATATCCAATGCACCACAACGCATATTACGTTATCCAAAAAACTTCAGCTGTCTCTTCATCGTGTTAAGTATGTTTCCTTTTTTTAACCATTGTTGCTCGCAATTTGGGTCCATGGTGCTCTAAGCATCCTCTGTAGGACCATATTTCTGTTCTTTCGAGTCTCTCCATCAAGATTAAGGAGATTGGCTATATAGGAGGACAAATATCAATTAACCGTTCAGTAATATATTCTTTGTTTTTAATGAAATTTCCACTTCTTTCAATAGATTTTTTTAGCTTTTGGAATGCGTCGTTGGCCATTTCCAATACGCCTTAGGATCTCAGTGCTACATATTCCGTCCTCTGTTAGATGATTTTCTAAGAGCCTCTTGGATGTGGCACAAGGCCAAAATTATGGAACACCCATTGAGAATCAAACTCAGTATTAATTTGTAACTGGTTCTAGCGAGACAAGCTTGCTAACCCTTACACAATACCCGAGATGCCCAATTCCTTCCTCTGATACACTTCCCAGGGATTTAAATATGTCCAAATAGTCGCAAATCCACTCTTCCGGGTGTCGGCTTACCTGCTAACATTCTCCTTTATGCATTCTAAAGGTCGGAACGAACGTGCGTTGTGATGCAGCGTATATCGACTCGGAAAGACAAATCGGGGTGCCGAGTTCAAATTCCAGTTGATATTCCTAGCATTTAATTATGCACAAATACCCTTGGGAAAGGTATTAATCCATCACTTTTCACCCCGTCTATTGATTAAACAGTAGGACAGATTAAATTCTATAGCCTTGGTTGGCAACTAGTCTACCGCAGAAAGCAATGGCAACCTACTGCGGGATAATGTTCTGCCCAGTCAGTCATGTCTCGAAAGAGACATGACTGCTCTAAGCGTGTATCACGTATGGCACTTAACTGACTGACTGAATATAATAGTTGGAAACAATTAAAACTTTTAATAGGCATAAAGTGGGGGGATCGATTTTATATTGTTAGGAAGTAATAAAATGATCCTCCACTAATTATACTAACTGTAATAAGGTAATATAATCTATTTCTTCTCCCTCTAGCTATGAGTCAAATAAAAGGACAGATTGGGTTCTATAGCCTTGGCTGGCAACCATTCTAGCGCAGAAAGCAATGGCAACCTACTGCCCAGTCAGTCATGTCTCTTTCGAGACATGATCGCCCAAAGCGTGTATCACGTATAGCACTTAACTGACTGAAAGGTAGGGACACTCATCCGTAGACAAGCACATCTGAATTATTCCATCAACCCCGTTGCAGGCATGCTGGTTTTGGTAGCAATTAGCTGCTATTATCAAAGTATGCTAATCTTCTAGAATGACTAGCTAATCCCATTTGGTAAGGCACATTTGTGTTTTTATTAACACCCACAAAACCCACCTGGGTTTTATACTTCAACGATAGTGAACAAACTTTGGCTACAGTTTCTGGGAGATAACACATCACCTGTTGTGAACCTAATTCCACTCAAAAGTATTACATTGATCAATGGTATAGTTTTGGCGCTTCCCAAAGCTGTGAAAGGCCGACAGCATCAAGAGCAAGTTCCACTTAGCTTCTTCGCAATAACTGTTTCTTTCTGCAACACAATAGTTTCTCAATCACGATAATCTTAACGGCTACCTGCCTGCTGTTTCCCTTACTCTTAGCACTCACACAAGAACAAAACTCAGTAAGTCACTACCTTGAATGTCTCATGGGCCATGTCGAAAATGAACATTAATTAAAAACAATAATTAAAGTCATGGACGTTAGGTGAAAACAGGAAGAACATATTAAAACATTATACGAATAGATGGTAGAAAAATGATAAAAGAGAAAACATTATTTAGAGCAATAGAATACAGGAAGCTGTGGAGAGACATTCAGCTCGCATTCTGGAAATGTTTTCATATAAAAGTAAAAATAGCAGTCGAGGGAAAATGTCGACAGAGAATAAGAATAACGAATGATGTCTTCCCGAAACTGGAAAGAAATTGGATAATGACAATAGAAGCAAAAGAAATACAACATAACGAGAATGATGAACACGTCGATATATAAAAAACTAGATCGAGGTTTTCGTGGGCAGTCATTCACACATCGAATTCTGAAATAGTAAGGTTCACGTATCAGACGAAATGCGTCCGTGTCTGTTCAAATGCAATAAATTGGCACTTCAAATATACGGACTGTCAGACGTCTTAAAAGGCAAAGTCGGATTATAGACAAGAACAAAATACTAGTAGTAGACATTATTTCTTTTAAAAAAGTATTTCTTATAGAAAAAGTTGTTTTATATTTTTCCAGTTTACAAATTCAGGAAGGAATAAATCATTATTTAACACAAAATATATGGCTTTGGATTTGCCCTGGTTTGCATTAAATTGGCTGTTTGTTCGTGTGTGTGTGTGTGTGTGTGTGTGTGTGTGTGTGTGTGTGTGTGTGTGTGTGTACACTTGTATATAAACTAATACAAAATGAAAAGCATAAAACATGAATAAAATACGAAATAAATGAAAATTGGAAAGAAAGAAAGTTACAAAAAATATCCTCTACATTTTCTATCTTTAAATGAAAGATATTCCGTTGTTCATAATCTAATATTGAATCTGGGTTTATGCGTTTTTTTTTTTCAGACTTAGCCAACTGTATGGCCAGGAGCGTAAAATAATTTCAAACTCGTTGCAGACGTTAGCTTTTTCATCAAAATATAATAACTTTTTTCTATTCCAATATATTCAGTGGGCCTTTTGACGATACAACTTTGCCCTTAAAGGCACACCTTATCCATGAATGCAAATGAATTGAAAAGGTTTTCTTCTTCGGTGAAGTCAACATTTTTATCCTGAATCTCTCTACCACGTGGAATGTAATTTTTTTTATTATTTTCTAATTCAGATGCCTTCAATAAGATTTGAGAATCTTCAACTTCATATTTAAACATTATATATATATATATATATATATATATATATATATATATATATATATATATAAAATAGAAATTGAATGCATGGTCATCAGTAAACAGAGGAGCCCACAATGCTAACTACAAGCTGTGAATGCGAAAATCAAGTAAGTAAAGAAACTTAAATACATGGAAAATGTTCTAACAGCAGATGGAAAGTGTGACACTGAGATCTGAAGTCGTATTGGCGTGGCCAAAATGCATTTCTGAAGTTGAGTGGAGTAATGAGAGACAAAAGTTTTGCTGGAAACAAAGAAGAGATGACTGGATTTTTATCAGATGTATGTCCTTCAATAATATCAGAGAATGCTGAACAATCTCATCAAAGCTGAAAGAAAGACGTAAAGCAACCGAAATGTGTTTCTACAGAAGGATGGTGAGCATACCATGAACTGTACATGTGAGAAACGACGAGGATTAGCAGAGGATGGAAACGAAAAAGAAACTGATACTTTACACCAGGAAAAACAGCTGATTTTTTTAAAACCTGTAATAAGAAAGGAAGGCTTGGAGAATTTGATACTCACAGGTCAGACAGAGGGGAAAGAGAGACAACGCGTAAGGATGGACTTGAGCAAATGGATCGCAGAGCAGTTTTAGAAGGGTAACGAGAGTAAAAGTGTTTGATCTACAAGGGACATGTGGAAGACTATGATCGCTTACGTCCTGAAAGAATACGGCAGATAGAAGAATATATATATATATATACCCATCGCTCATTCAGTAATGAAATAGAGCACTATAACTACTGACGTATGATATATCACACGCTAAAAATCTGCCTCCTTCTACCAAGCGCCTATAGCTCAGAGGTAGAATCGCCGACTGACGCCAAACCTAACACTAACCCTATTTATATTCAGACTACTTTGTTCACCTTTACCGTTCGTATAACATCGTTTCACTTGTTCTCTCCAGTCCTTATCAGATGTATATCAACCTGCTAAACCACGGGGAATTACGAACTTTTTTTTTAATTTAATTTTCTGGAGTATTCTGCTTTTTTACCGTCTTAAGATTATTCGAACTATTGTCCTCATATTTGTTGCTATTTGTATGACGTTTCGGCCGTTGTACGCTCCAGCCTTCTTTGGGTGATAGGAATTTTGCACCGAACCCTTTATTCCAATCACTGGGGTATATCATCCTCATATCTTGCGTAGTAATGCCTCGTTTGAAATGAATGAGTTATCTCCCTCTAACCCTGCAAGTTATTTGTTCACCACTTCTGTAGCCTGGTATTGAATTCACAACTCTAAGAGTCATATCAGGAACTAAGCAACGTCTACTAGGCCATGAGTCCTTAACGAAAAAGTTGTACAAATGACAACAGAAATTAGAACAATTATCTGAATAATGTAAATACTGTAAATACTACCTCATTTCAGAATTACAGACAAATATTCTGTTTTGTTTTGGCTTGTTAAGACCAAGAGGAAAGACCCGGAAACAAGAAGTCAGGTTGAACCAGTTTATTGGAATAACAGAACACATATACAAAATAAGAAGTCAAGTTACACTGCGTCTCGACTGTTCCCAGGAAGTCTTGCAGGTTAGTATTTATGAAGGAGGAAGAGTTCATTCCAAAGTAGGTAGGGCACCATAACAGTTTTCGTTGTTCTACTCTCCATATCTAGTTATATCGTCTAATTCTTATTTTTATTTGGTATTGTTTAGTCATTGTTCGTCTGTTTTCCCAAGAGGGCAAGTACTCACTATCCAACACAGGGAGCGAATTCACAATTACCATACAGTGGAACCTCTGCTTACTAAAGGCTATATATACGAAACTTTCAGGTTACGAAACGCATCTTCGAAAAAATATTGCTTCTTTTTACGAAAGAAATTTCAGGATAACAAAGGCTAAAATTTCAAAATACGCGCAGCTACTCGCAGCTCACAGATTCCACCTCATTGCCTCCTCAAGGGCCTTCTCATTCTTGATAATGCCCCTGCCCACCCGACCGGCATAAAAGATGACATCCTGGAGGAGATTTTGTTTATTAAGGTGTCGTGCCTTCCACCTACCACCACCTCTCCTCCATTCCATGGTCCAACAAGTCATTTCGAACTTTTAAACGAAACACCTATTCAAAAGGTGTTTCGACAACACTGAAAAACACCCAGCTTACCCTTCGTAAGTTTTGGAAGCAGCACTTCGATATTGTTGTTTGCTTCAACATAATCGACATGGCTTGGCAGGAGGTGACCATATGTACCCTTAATGCGGTTTGAAGAAAGCTGTGGCCCGATGCTGTTGCCTCACAAGATTTTGTGGGTTTCGAGGTGGAGGCTTGGAATAAATTAGGGCATTTATAGGGTAATAAGCGTCTCTACTTACGAAATTTCTACGTTACGAAACGTCTTCGAAAACGAATTAATTTCGTAAGTAGAGGTTCCACTGCATTTTAAAATACAAAAGCCGACATTTTTCTTCACTAGACCATTGTACTATAGACTGTAACCATAGTCCAAACAAAGTTTTCAGTAGATATGAAAGTAAATATAATATAAATATAAATATTCTAAACTAGCAGTATAGCCCGGCGTTGCTCGGGTGTAATGACAGCTTTAAAACTAATCCATGGTCCTGGAGCTCAGACTCAGCCTAAAGAATATTTGAAATAATAAAATAATTGCGACAATTTACTAATCGCACCTAATATATATATATATATATATATATATATATATATATATATATATATATATATACTAGCAGTATAGCCCGGCGTTGCTCGGGTGTAATGACAGCTTTAAAATTAATCCATGGTCCTGGAGTTCAGACTCAGCCTAAAGAATATTTGAAATAATAAAATAATTGCGACAATTTACTAATCGCACCTAATATATATATATATATATATATGTATATATATATATATATATATATATATACTAGCAGTATAGCCCGGCGTTGCTCGGGTGTAATGACAGCTTTAAAATTAATCCATGGTCCTGGAGCTCAGACTCAGCCTAAAGAATATTTGAAATAATAAAATAATTGCGACAATTTACTAATCGCACCTAATATATATATATATATATATATATATATATATACTAGCAGTATAGCCCGGCGTTGCTCGGGTGTAATGACAGCTTTAAAATTAATCCATGGTCCTGGAGCTCAGACTCAGCCTAAAGAATATTTGAAATAATAAAATAATTGCGACAATTTACTAATCGCACCTAATATATATATATATATATATATATATATATATATATATATACTAGCAGTATAGCCCGGCGTTGCTCGGGTGTAATGACAGCTTTAAAATTAATCCATGGTCCTGGAGCTCAGACTCAGCCTAAAGAATATTTGAAATAATAAAATAATTGCGACAATTTACTAATCGCACCTAATATATATATATATATATATATACTAGTAGTATAGCTCGGCGTTGCTCGGGTGAAATGACAGCTTTAAAACTAATCCATGGTCCTGGAGCTCAGACTCTTTGGACGTTGGCACGAAAGACTAAAATGCAATAGTTGTTTCCAGTTAAAGAGAAACCGTAGACTGAAAGAAAAATGAATGGATGTAAGTCAAATTTTGATTTCCTCGTATCGATATCAAATAAGTATTTTTCGTCGTAAACTGTATTTTGAAGACTAAATAAGTCCTCCGATTAAATGGTATCATGGCTGTGATTAAGAACTACAATTATACCTACTTAGAGCCAAACCCTAAACAAAAACTAAAATAAAAGATCTGAAAAAATACAGACATACAGGCAGATAAACAGACACACACACAAACATCGTGAATTATATATATATATCTATATATATATTATCGATTTTCTGTACTATTGTAAGAACTGCAACCTTGAAACTTCTGAATATCGTTTCTTATGTCTTTGTCTATTAGTGTATCAAATTTGATTAAAATCGGAACAACTCCTTCTATAACCATATTTTTTCGATTATCGATTTTCAATATTTATCGGGGGTACCTCGACACAAAACCTAGCTAAGAACAATCGCAAACGCTTATAGTACAACTGTTTAAATTCTCAAGAAAATCGGTTCAGGTAATTCGGAGTCTATAGGTAACCGACACACACACACACACGCAGACACACACACACAGACAAAATTCCATTTATAAATAAGTTTAGATAATCTTCCTTGATATTAGGGATATTCAAAACAGCAACTATGCTTACTGTGTAATATTATGGAAGTTGAAATTTATTTGTGGTCAGTGAATTTGATTTCACAAAACGAACATCTATGGCTCTATCCTTGATACCACAGTCAAAAAGAACGGCTGGCGTCAACGCTTTGATCTGGCTGGCGTATGATGGTGTAGAATCACTTCTACATGTACGTACATACATACATATACATATCCATCGCCATGCACACAAGTTCACACGCATATACTCACACACTCTTATGTAAGAACTTCACGTGAAGCTTACATTTTTCCCGCGTCTTATTAAGAAATATATAAACTGATTCCCACACGTCTCTAGCCAGTTGGAAGATGTTTTTTCGAAGTGTTTGAACCAAAAACTGTTCGTCTTTTCCAACTCACACAAGCTGCTAATTGCATTCAGCAATTAGCCACATAAAATGTTTCTCTCTATTCTATAAGAACATTTCAATACATGTATAATAATATTCACTACTATTCGGTACAAACATATTATTTCCTTTCAGGGACTCTGCTATCATGAATATTCAGACAATATCTTTAATATGTAAGAGAGAACTCTTTTCACGACATCTTGCATTTGTGAATTATCCAGTTCTGTAACGTGACTTAATACAATGTTGTTACATTCGTTACATTGTGCTTGAATTATTTTATTTATAATTGTGGTGGTTTGGACAACCAACCTTTTCTTCACTGTTCAATTCACTACCCCGACGGTCAGTCTATTACAAATTGGTACCCAATTTGTCCAGGCCACAACAATGGCATCTGTTCAGATAACCTCAGAAAAATGCAAACAAACGTTTCAATTTTAAGACAGATTAACAAAATAAGACGATATTTTACGACGAAATATTAAATTTGATGAAATTTATAAAATAAAAAAAATAAAAAAAATAACACGAGATGTCCAATGACGCTAACAGAATTTTTTTTTGTTTTAGTGTCTAACGGTACATCAAAATTTGATGGGTCATTTAATGCTGAAATGCAATTTTTTTAAGAGCTTGGGAATTTTTATTTATTTATTTATTTTTTTGCATAAATCTATTGAAGGTAATTTTCTTTTTTTTTACAAATACCTGTTGCTGGTAATTAATTTAAATGTATACTTTCGGCTTTTTATACCAGTTTTCTGGTTCATTTACATACCAAACCTTGGACTCTAACATGTGCTACTATCTCGGGTCAATATAGACATGAGAACAACAGTGATTCTGATGTAGTTCCACGCTGCTCGAAACCTCCCAGTTAGAAGTCTTGCTGTTGGATGTAGTTTACCATCATACCTCGGATGGCAAACAAAAATGTGTACGCCATTAACCCGAAAACACTAACCATGGGTATATAGTACCCATCGCAAATGACGCCATCTTAATTACAATTTAATTAAATTTTCATTACCTGATTTACTTACCTAAAAATATGTTTTTCAGTTCCTATAAATTTTGACTCAAAGTAAAAATTTTGAAGTGCCTGCATGCTCGCCTGTGGAACTCGCTCCCATATTCTTGCTTTCCTGTTGGCTACAACCTCCAAGAATTTAAATGCAATGTCAATACTCATCTATTAACCACTGGATTCTAGCTCTCTCCCCACCCCCGTATATCCTTCCCTTTCTCTCCACCTATGTAACTGTCATCGCACCTGCTTTCTCAGCTTTCTATTGCTCTTTTCTAACTGGTCTGTAATCCACACTCGCTTCTAATTAATCTTTTTACAGTTTTTCTTTTCACATCAGTGGCATTTCCGTCTTGCTCGGGGTGAAACGATTAAAAAAAAAAGTAAAATATTTCGAATAAAGATCTATATCTAATATTTGTTAATAATTTCAAAATCGGGTATGATATACCCATGATTAGTAGTGGTGTAACTTTAATTTATGGTTAGTGTTCAAAGGCTAACTTATTTTATAGTTGCCAAATGCACCCTAATTATAAACAGGAAAAAGCCATCAAATCATAACACACCGGTGTATATCACTTAATGAACCTGATAAACACCTAAGATTTATCTTCTCCTACGACAAAATTTATGACAGAAGAAAATTACCGACAACTTCGAGCCGCATTCATCTTCCTTCTCCATGTAAAAATAGTGTTAGCAATGAATTAACATGCTTACTGGCTGAGTTGCTCTCCAACAACAACAGTAACAACAACAGTAACAACAACAACAACAACAACAACAACAACAACAACGACAACAATAATAATAATAATAATAATAATAATAATAATAATAATAATGATAATAAAACAATATTAAATACATACATTGGGTAGATATGCACCACACTATCTTGATGACTGATTTGTCATCTGTCGAAACTCAGTGCTATCCGTGCAGACATCGATCAGTATATCATGAAAGATCAAAATAACACTCAATCCTATAAAAGACTCAAATGCATACAAGTTATTGATATACAAAATAAACATCTTACGTTAAATAAAATATATTTCTACACATATTATATCTAAACTTATTTATAAATGGAACCTTGTCTGTGTGTGTGCATGTGTGTGTCTGTGTGTGTGTCCGTTACCTATAGACTCCGACACGGCTAAACCGATTTTCTTGAAAATTTACACAGTTGTACTATAAGCATCTGCGAGTGTTCTTAGCTTAGGTTTTGTGTCGAGGCATCCCGGATAAATATCGAAAATCGAAGAAATCGGGTTATAGAAGGAGTTATCCGATTTTAATGAAATTTGATACAGTCATAGACAAAGACATAAAAAACGATATTCAGAAGTTACAAGGTTGCAGTTCTTACAATCATGCAGAAAATCGATAATATATATAAAAGCTTTCATTACACCCGAGCAACGCCGGGCTATACTGCTAGTATTCAATATGTGCACGTATCATATTAGTCAAAAATAAATAAACTTAAGGAAATTAATAAACAAAAAATAATTAAATCGACTCGAAATCGCACATCTTCAGTTTTATAATGATAATGATTTGTGCTTTCGTGTCGATAAAGCTTGTTCAAACGACCTTAACGATTTTGCAGTCGGTTCTCTACACGAACGAATAAATGTAAAACTCGCAATCAGAAACTCAATAACTCAAACGTTTCAGACATTTTAAAGGTAATTTTACTTCATGCCTCATTTAAGAACGCCCCTTGCCCCCTCGAGAGTTAAGAGTCATTTTCAATTGATATTTTTGTTTTCACTTCTGCACCTCGTATGCATACCAGGCAATGTCTGCTAATCTACCCTCCGGTTATGCCCCGCCAGTCATACAAATGAAATTGCTCGCCCTCGTTCTCTTAATTCTAAGACATCCGCTACCAATATTCTGTGCTCGCTTGCACGTTCAGACATTTTCAAAAAACTTGTCATGTGAAGCTAATATTTAAAAAAAAAAAGGTTACCGGCAAATGGTCCTGATTTAGACGGCGATAGGCGGAATATTCAGAGAAAAAACTCCATGGGACATCTAGGTTTATATATATATATATATATATATATATATATATATATATAAATATAAATATAAATAAATATATATATATATTCTATATATATAGAATAATATATATATATATATATATATATATATATATATATATATTATTCTAAATGTTTTTGACTTGGTGCGATGTGAAGGTATTTTATTGGTACATTTGCATCAGGCTTATAACTTTCATTTCTTCCTTTTTTTTTTTTAACTTAATTTTTCCGATAGCTCTTGGCTCTTGGCGGCGCATTGATTAAAACTCTCGTCTCGATAAACCATTACGTGAATAGTCATCACGAAAGTCCTCACATGCTATAAGTAAAGTAGAGGAAATATTTTGGTGTCCCACTGATATCAACAGTGAACACATTTGCTTGTCAGATTATTATTAATAAAATAAATTCGAAGCTCACCTGGTGAGTTGAAATTGATATTTTGTATTCAACAAAACAAAATCTAGTAAATGATTTTACACCTTTATGTGGAGGTCAAGAACCCAAATGGAGATTAAAAGGTTCATGCAATGGTAACGTTGCAAGAGATTCAAACCTGAATGATTACTCTGAATATTAGAAATTCTAAGGCCAGATTTTCTTTTATATGTTGCGTTCCTCCAGGCCATTACTCTCCACGATTTCCTGCACTGCGTAGAGTTTAATAATTTTGACGTTTTGTCTTCTCGCCTAAACATTGTTCAGCTATCTGTTCACTCAGTTCGACTAGAAGTGTAAAGCATTACGTTCTTTTGTTCCTCTTGCCTTCAATCTGTCCTGGGAGTATCGAATTTTCTAAACACCCGTTCCTCATTATCTGCCCTAGAATCTTCAACTGTATCTTCTTGATGTTAAGTATAAGTCTCCTTTTTCTCTCCAAATCTTCGTCGGCAAGACAACGCGTAAGTGACGAGCTTGACTAAATGGATGGAAGATTAGGGTTTAGGATTGATAAAAAAGATATGATTTGTAAGAGAACGTATGTCGTGATACTTATGTTTATAGAGGAGTGGGGTTTTTTTGATAAAAAAGATATGATTTATTAAGAGTTGCAGGGAAGAAGTAATTATGGAAAGCCATGATCACCAATGGGCTGAAGACACTTCTGTATGAAGACACTTCTCTATGAAGACATTTCTGTATGAAGACATTTCTGTATGAAGACACTTCTCTATGAAGACACATCTATGAAGACATTTCTCTATGAAGACATTTCTGTATGAAGACACTTCTGTATGAAGACACTTCTGTATGAAGACACTTCTCTATGAAGACATTTCTGTATGAAGACACTTCTCTATGAAGACACTTCTCTATGAAGACATTTCTGTATGAAGACACTTCTGTATGAAGACACTTCTCTATGAAGACACTTCTGTATGAAGACACTTTTCTATGAAGACATTTCTGTAGGAAGATACTTCTCTATGAATACATTTCTGTATGAAGACACTTCTGTATGAAGACACTTCTCTATGAAGACATTTCTGTATGAAGACACTTCTGTATGAAGACATTTCTGTATGAAGACACATCTCTATGAAGAGACTTCTGTATGAAGACATTTCTCTATGAAGACATTTCTGTATGAAGACACTTCTCTATGAAGACATTTCTGTATGAAGACACTTACGTATGAAGACACTTCTCTATGAAGACATTTCTGTATGAAGACACTTCTGTATGAAGACACTTCTGTATGAAGACATTTCTGTATGAAGACACTTCTGTATGAAGACACTTCTCTATGAAGACATTTCTGTATGAAGACACTTCTCTATGAAGACATTTCTGTATGACGACACTTCTGTATGAAGACACTTCTCTATGAAGACATTTCTGTATGAAGACACTTCTCTATGAAGACACTTCTGTATGAAGACACTTCTCTATGAAGACATTTCTGTATGAAGACACTTCTCTATGAAGACACTTCTGTATGAAGACACTTCTGTATGAAGACACTTCCCTATGAAGACACTTCTCTATGAAGACACTTCTCTATGAAGACACTTCTCTATGAAGTGTCTTCATACAGAAGAAGAAATTGATAAGTATTTAAGAATTACACAAGTGTAGTTATGCACAAAAAATTTCTGTTAGATTCATGAAATATTTTGAAGAGTTTTTATTTTATTTTTTACTTATTATTTCATGTTCCGTTCATGTTATTCTCGGTAGAACCACATTTCTGTTGCTTCAAGTTTCTTCGTCTGTTACGTGGTTGTTCAACATTCACTATGTTATTCGTTTCTTGGTCTCTAATAAGTTGAATATTTTACGTTCATTAATACATTTTTCCATCAGCCCATGCATTGAATACTGCAGCCATATCTGGTCGGGTGCCGCTGCTATCCACCTAGGGGTCCTCGACAAAATCCAACGGAGAATCTCTAATGTGATAGATTCGAACCTGGCAACTCAGATACAGCCACTTTCTCACCGGTACAGTGTGGCTTCTCTGTGTCAAGTACTTTTCACGGCTTCTGCTCCAATGAACTTAGCTCTCTAGTTCCCCCTATGAATGAATGTGCTCGAGCCAAAAGATTAGCAATTCGGTAACACCATTTTACTCTGAAACCAATAAAATGTAAACAAAAATTCCTATTCCATCAGCGTCTTTTCTCGCACTTCCAGCTGGTGAAATTCCCTTCCGTTTACTTGCTTCCCCGACAATTACAATCTCTAAGAATTTAAGTGAAAAGTCAACAGTCATCTCCAAACTCACTGACTAGCATCCTCTCCTTTATGCTCGTTTTCCGTTCACTCCACTCTCATCATTATTCTCATCATTCTCTTACCCACTTCCTGACACCGCCTATAACCTGTCACTTCTTTCTCATAACTTTCCTCCTGTCTAACCTCCTTCAGAAAAGTGGCAGTAAACTGCCTTGGCTTTGTGCTATATATATATATATATATATATATATATATATATATATATATAGATAGATAGATAGATAGATAGATAGATAGATATGAACAAACTGAGACAGATAGATAGATAATGAACTGACAGTGATAGATAGATAGATAGATAGATAGATAGATAGATAGATAGATAATGAACTGACAGTGATAGATAGATAGATAGATAGATAGATAGATAGATAGATAGATAGATATGAACACACTGAGACAGATAGATAGATAATGAACTGACAGTGATAGATAGATAGATAGATAGATAGATAGATAGATAGATAGATAGATAGATAGATAGATAGATAGATAAACGAAATTAGATAGATAGATAGATAGATAGATAGATAGATAGATAGATAGATAGATAGATATTATACACCTACTGACTGTTTTAAGTGTTACTCAGTTTAAATGGTTACTGAATGCAGATATTGTAAAGGACGCCTAAGGAGTGAGACATTTTTTCAGATTATCAGGATATATCGGAGAGATAGCGGTTGACACTTGACTTAAAGATGTTCGGTATCAGTGATAGGAGAATGTCGTTTTATACTTAATTCATTCTGAGGAAGAAGCTGTGTGAGTATATGTACCTCCATACCAATGGCAAATATGGAGGCAATGAGGAAG
Organism: Ascarosepion bandense; assembly: GCA_037127315.1. Classification (NCBI taxonomy): domain Eukaryota; kingdom Metazoa; phylum Mollusca; class Cephalopoda; order Sepiida; family Sepiidae; genus Ascarosepion; species Ascarosepion bandense. Next base: position 884,008 of record JBBBDQ010002276.1, on the reverse strand, counting down.
AATCGATAAAGTGTACGTGAAATGTAGTGTCCTAGCTGTGAACTTCTGAAATGATGGAATAAATTAATGTAGCTTGCCGGAAGTTATAAACAGGAAGTGTAGATATAAAGTCGCAGCATTTAGTCAGTGTGAAAGGTGTAGATCGATAGAAAATAATTAATCATTAAAAAGCGGCTAAAATGTTTTTGAATTCTATCCAGGTCGTAAAAGGACGAATTGGATGCTCCTGTGTAGATACATAACTTCATTTCTGACCAGTCAGTCGTTTAAGGGCCCTACGTGATACACGATTGGGCGATCATATCTTGAAAGAGACATGACTGACTGGGAAGAAGATGATCCCGCAGTAGGTTGCCATCAGTTTCTCTGGTAGACTGGTTGCCAACCAAGGCTATAGAACCCAACCTGTCCTGTTATTTAACTCATATCTGGAGGGAAGAGACGGATTAATACCTTTCCCAAGTGTATTTGTGCGTAAGTGAATGCAAGGAATTCAACTAGAATTTGAACTCGGCTCCCCGATTTTGCGTTCCAAGGTGATATACACTACACCACAAGGTACACCCTTATTTTTGATCAGAGATGAGTAAAATGTGGGAATGTTCTCAGCGTAAGAAAGACTATATACATATGATGACTGCCACTTCTTTACAAAACATGTCAATACCTTCAACGTTGGTCAGGAATAGACTAACATATAATTTTACAAATCAGTCCCTTCTTTGCATACATTGATACAACTGTGACATAGGGAAGACATTTTTGAGAGAATTAAAAGTGATTTTCTTCTCGGGTACTCTAGAGTGTCGCTTCCGCAGCCCGGTATCAGTCCATGAAATTTTATCACAGAACAGATGTACTTACCCTACAAGTCTGGGTGGAAGAAAATTGACGTAGTTGATGTCTAAAAAATCTAGCAAAAATATAAAACCTTCTTACAAGAGATACTACACACACGCTAAAATTGAAAATCTGCTAAGACCTATCTCTATCCTTGTCTCTCTCTCTCTCACTCTCTCTCTCCATATATATATATATATATATATATATATATATAAACATATGCGTGTGAACATTCTTGCCATATAAGTGTATGACTGTCTTCTTCTATCGGCCATAAATATTAGGTAACCCCATTTAAAAAAAAACATTATGTATTTCATACTATTTTTAGTATTTATTGCCAAGTGGATAATTCTAAATGAAAATAGAATGGTTCTTTTGTTAATACTGCACAATAACATGTGCATCAAATCAACTCTTCTGGTGTCCAGTTTTTGTGCTCCCTTCCCCATGCTAGTCTCTTCTTCTTATTGGCTGACCAAAGCAAATGTTTCCTGGCTGCCTTGTAAAATTTTTCAAGATTATGATAACAAAAGATCCATTCTATTTTCATTTAGAATTATCCACTTGGCAATATATACTAAAAATAGTATGAAATACTCATTTTTTTAAAACTGGGGTTGCCTAATAATAATAGCCGGTAGTATGTGTATATATATATATATATATATATATATATATATATATATATATGAAATGATTTGTTTGAACATTATTTTTGATCGATACTCAGATTTAAGTAGATATTCAGTGTTTAATTGAACAGTATTATATATCTATATCTACCGGACTGATTATTTACGATAAATTTTTATTACGAAAATGTTTATCGAATGACACACATTTTCGTAATAAAAATTTATCGTAATGAAAATTTATCGTAAATGATCAGACCGGTAGAAATAAATATATAATACACTTTAATTAAAAAACAGAATATCTACTTAAATACGAGTATCGATCAAAAATAATGTTCAAACAAATCATTTCAAATTGTCGGTTGTTTATAACCAAGTTTCGTTAATCTTCGTTAATTTCCGTAATATATATATATATATATATCAATATACGTAATTACCATAAAGCAGCACTAATTTATTAAAGACTAATGTCCGAAAAACCAATGCTAACCTATCAGTAAATAAATTAAATCGTCAATAACCCAACAATGACACCTCTTAGGTTAAAAAAGGGAAAGAAAAAAAAGAAACAAACCAAGCACAAGAACATTGCGTCAAGAGCTTGTTTGAAAGAGAAAAAAAAAACAAGACGAAAACCTTAACAGAAAAGTGCTCTAAACGAAAGTACGAAAGTTGACCATAAATACAATATCAGTCAGTTAATTGCCATACGTGATACACGCTTGAACGATCATGTCTCGAAAAAGACATGACTGACTGGGCAGAAGATTATCCCACAGTAGGTTGCCATTGCTTTCTGCGGTAGACTAGTTGCCAACCAATGCTATAGAACCCAATCTGTCCTGTTATTTGACTCATAACTAGATGGGGGAAGTTATGTACTATATTATTATGTAGTAATTAGTGGGGGATCAGTTTATTACTTAAAAAACAATTGGAAATCGATCCCCCACTTTATGCCCAGTAGAAGCCTTAATCATGTTTTCAACTATTTTATTCAGTCAGTCAGTTAAGTGCCATACGTGATACACGCTTGGGCGATCATGTCTTGAAAGAGACATGACTGACCGGGCAGAAGTTTATCCCGCAGTAGGTTGCCATTGCTTTCTGCGGTAGACTGGTTGCCGACCAAGGCTATAGAACCCAATCTGTCCTGCTAATTAACCCATAACTGGAAGGAAGAGACGGATTAATACCTTTCCCAAGGGTATTTGCGCCTAAGTGAATGCAATAAATTCAACTGGAATTCGAACTCGGCTCTCCGATTTCTCGTTCCGAGTCGATTACAATATACTCAATCTAAAAATGAGTCAACACCGACCCCGGTTTCACGCAACGGATCGTCAGGCCCTGACTATCCGTTGCGTGAAACCTGGGTCGGTGTTGACTCATTTTTTGATTTAGTATATTATATATATATATATATATATATATATATATATGTCATCCACACACGCACGCACACACACACACACACACACACACACACACACACATATATATATATATATATATATATATATATATATATATATATATATATATATATATAAAAGCAAGCTTCATTAAAAATCACAGACAAGGTATTATATTTTATTTTTTGTGTAATTTTCTCTTGTGATCTGATGATTTTATTTCTTTTCAAGACATAAATCATATGAAGAGATGACCGAATGTTTTACCTATTGGAGCTTTTCAGCTACACCTTTTGCCATTTTCCAGGAATGGGTTTTATTTATTATCTGCCCTAGAATCTTCAACTGTATCTTCTTGATGTTAAATATAAGTTTCTTTTTCCTTTTTCTTTCCAAATCTTCGTCGGCAAGACAACGCGTAAGTGACGAGCTTGAATAAATTGGATAGAAGATTAGGGTTTAAGATTGATAAAAAATATATGATTTGTAAGAGAACGTATGTCGTGATACTTATGTTTATAGAGGAGTGGGGTTTTTTTTCCGAATATGGTAATCACGTTGTTCGCGAGTTCGCAGTTGATGTTTTTAAGCTTTAGTTTTTTTAATCTTTTTCAGAGCACGGATAAAAAAACATTCGGACATTTATTTATATAATTATGTCCTCAAAAGAAAAAAAAACTCATTAAATCACATAAAATGTCACATAAAAATTTAAACATAATACCTTCTCTATTGTTTTTAATGAAGCCTGCATAAAAGAGATATTGCTGTCAATATATATATATATATATATATATATATGTATTGACAGCAATATCATAAAAGAGATATTGCTGTCAATATATATATATATATATATATATATATATGACAGCAATATCTCTTTTATGCAGGCTTCATTAAAAACAATAGAGAAGGTATTATGTTTAAATTTTTATGTGACATTTTATGTGATTTAATGAGTTTTTTTTTCTTTTGAGGACATAATTACGACAATTATGACGAGCCGTTGTGTGAAACCGCGGTAGGTTTTGGCGATCTTGTGATTTTTTTACGTGTCTTTGCTCTACATTGCTTCCTATTTGTTATTCCGCTTTGGTTAGTTCTGTATCGAGCACTTTTTTTTTCTTTGTGGTTGGTTCCGTTTGGGGTTTTTTTTCTTTACTGCGGGATATTGTATGTATTGCCTGTATTCCGCAGTTTTTTTTTTCCCCCTCTTGTCCAACGCCTTATAGCGACGGACAGTAACGGAGTTAGATTCTGTCTGGTATTTGTTGTCCTCAAAGTTTATTTTCGTATAATTTTAGGATTTAGATACTTACAGAGTCGGTCTTGTTATTATATATATATATATATATATATATATATATATATATATATATATATATATATAGTGACAATAAGAGCGTTTAAAACATATGACGAAAAATGATTTTATATATTTCTAATACAGCTAAAATTTTACTGCTTGTTGAACATACATTTAGGTATTCAATCAAACAATCAGAATTACAAAAAACTTAAAGAAAGTATCACAGGAAAAAAACGATATTTAGTCACTCGAAATTTTACAACACGCTTTTTTTAATTACAGCTGCTTTTTTTTTTATAAAATTGTGCAAATTTTACTAGAATGTTCGATATTAGGATACTGATAATTTTTTTTTCGTTCCACGACAAATTCTATGATTACTTTTAAGAAAGATTAAAATATTGCGTCATTCTTTTTCTGTCAATCGTCATTTAAACATCGAGAAAACGAAAAAAAAAAGCAAAATAATTTATCAAAACCTCCTTAAATGGGTTGTTGGCCTTCATACAAATGAACGTGGTTATACAAAAAATTCTCTAATCAGTTAAATGTGACATAAGGTTAAGTTGGTACGATACTTTATCATTTGAAGACATGCAATTATATTCATCCCCCCCCAAAAAAAAGCTGTGGTTGTACAGCAAGATTCTTGACAAGAAAATTTGGTAACGATACTCGAGCTACGCAGAAAGATCTTCGGAAAATACAAGAAATAAGTGGAATAAAAAAGGGTACGGATACACTTAAATGTTGACTTCGTCGATAGGATATCTTTTCGAGGACTCCAAGAAAATAAAAAACAGTTCTTAAGCGAAAACAAGTTATTGCTTGACTAAATCTTGGAAACGAGTATTATATCAAATATGCAGTATTTTGTGAAAAGTTCCTTTGCTTAGATGAAAAAAAAAAAAAAAAAAATAAAGAAATGTATGGAAAAAGAAGTATACTGAATATTCGCCGAAGAATAAAACAATTAACTTTGGTGGTGGGTCAATCTTGATCCTGGATCGCTTTTGTGGTTAACGCGTCAAGAACATTGACCTAAAAGAAGGGATGATGAATGAAACAGAATATAGGGATGTTTTGGAGAGAGTTTTAAGTCAGAGTGCACATTCGTTAGACTTGAAATCAAGTTCAAAGAAAACAACGATTCTAAACATAGTGCAAAGCTTGCAAAATTATGGTGAAATAAATATAATCTTCTTCTTCTTCTTTTTCGATGTGCCCTTTCCTTTCAGGACGTAGGCGATCATGGTTCTCCACGGTTCCCTATCCCTGGTGGCTCTTAGTATGTTTGTTACTGTTACACCTCGCAACCCCCGTTCCGTCATCCACCTGATCAGGCCCTGCAAATATCTTATCCGCTGCCTTCCTCTGTCTCTTTTTCCTTCTATCTGGTCTGTCAGTATCAGGTTCTCCTAGCTCTCCTTCCTCATTGCATGTCCCAGGAAACTCAGTTGTCTCTTCCTGATGCTCACTATTAATTTTCTTTTCGTTTCCATTCTTTCTAACATCTCATCGTTGCTTGTATAATCAAGTCCACGATATCCGCAGCATCCTTCTGTAGAACCACATATTCGCTGCTTCCAGTTTTGTCCTCATTTTCTATGATATTGTCCAGCAGTCACTGCCGTATTGAAGAACTGATATCACATAGCAATCCAGTACTCTCTTTGTTTCTAGTGAAATTGTTCTGTTTCTTGGTACTCTTCTCAGCTCCTGGAATGAATCCTTGTGCCTTTGGATCACAGGAATATAATTGTATAGAAACTGCTCCGACAACAAAGTGAGGGGTCAGTTTATGTATTGCTTGTAATATGGAACTGATCCCCCACTTTATGTCCAGTATGCTTCCGTAGAACCACATTTCAGCTGCTTTCCAGTTTTTCCTTCATCTTCGGCGATATTGTCCAGCATTCACTGCCGTATTGAAGAACTGACATCACATAGCAATCCAGTACTCTCTTTCTTGTTTCTAGCGAAATTATTCTGTTTTTTAATACACTTCTCAGCTCCTGGAATGAATCCTTGTGCCTTTGGATCACAGGAATATAAATGTATAGAAACTGTTCTGACAACAAAGTGAGGTGTCAGTTTATATATTGATCGTAATATGGAACTGATCCCCCACTTTATATGCGACATCCTTCTGTAGAACCACATATCCGCTGCTTCAAGTTTTGTCCCCATTTTCGATGATGTAGTATATAAATGTATAGAAACTGCTCTGACAACAAAGTGAGGGGTCAGTTTATATATTGATCGTAATATGGAACTGAACCCCCACTTTATGTGCGACATTCTTCTGTAGAACCACATATCCGCTGCTTCAAGTTTTGTCCCCATTTTCGATGATGTAGTATATAAATGTATAGAAACTGCTCTGACAACAAAGTGAGGGGTCAGTTTATATATTGATCGTAATATGGAACTGAACCCCCACTTTATGTGCAACATGCTTCTGTAGAAACACATATCCGCTGTTTCAAGTTTTGTCCCCATTTTCGATGATGTAGTCCAGCATTATTCAATCTCCAGATCTTAGTCTGACTGAAAATTTATGGAAAGAACTAAAACTGAAAATTCAACGAAAAGTGATAATCGGATAAAAATTGTTGATGTGTATAAAGGACATACAGACACATAAACAGACACACACAAACATCTTGCTTTATATATATATATATATATATATATATATATATAATATAAGTTTCAAGGTTGAAGTTCTTACAATAGTGCAGAAAATCGATAATATATATATAAAATATGTTTGTGTGTGACAGTTTATCTGTCAGTATATCCTTTAAACAAATCCACATTTTTATCCAAAGCTTACCAAACTTCACACAAATATTCTTTAGGCTGAGTCTGAGCTCCAGGACCATGGATTAGTTTTAAAGCTGTCATTACACCCGAGCAACGCCGGGGTATACTGCTAGTCATATAATGTTCGAAAAAAATAGATGATCAAAAACATCAAAACAATTAACAAAATCATATTCTAATAGATACATTATATCCAAATCAAAATGGCGTTCGTAATTCATTAGTACTTGATATGAAAAACCTTTACTTTCAATAACAGCTTGACATCCTTTGCTACATGAGCGAACGAATGTCTTGCATTCATTAACGGATATTTTCTCCTATTCTTCTTTTCAAATTAGTCCATAGTTCTTCGACGTTTGTTGGATTATTTTCCTTAGTTCTTTCGGTAACTTCCAAACATTCTTGAAAGGATTCATATCTGAGCTTTGAGCAGATTTCTCCATAACAGTAACATCCTCCTCAGAAAGAAATGTCTTAGCAGACTTTGCTGTGTGACATGGCGCGTTATCATGCATAAATACAGCTGGTTGATTAATAGCAGTTCTGAAATTAGGTACAACACGTTTCTTCAATATCTCTTTGTATACAATTGCGTTAATTTTACTGTGTATCCTAACAAGAGGTCCCGTACCATCATATAAAAATCATGCCAAACACAATCACACTTCCTGCTCCAAATTTAACGCTACTTTTAGTGCACTGAGGTAAATATCATTCCTTAGGACTGCGTCGAACGAACCTTCCCCCGTCACAACCGAACAGGTTAAAATTTGACACATCGCTGAAATGAACACAATCTCACTGTTCTTCTGTCCATATGAGGTGCTCAGTGGCAAATTTCAATCGGCTCATTTGATTCCATTTAGAAAGCCTTCGAAAAGGCTACTCGACTGTTCAGATTTATTTCATTAAGTCTTCGGGAAATAGTGTAACTTGATATTTTAATGCCAAGGTTAGCATTAACTCTTTTTTTATTCTTTACCAATCAATCTGGCTTTTTTGCAGTAGTTTTCCTAGGCCTGTCAGGGGATTTCTTGGCTTCACATAACCCAGTTTTTTTTTAATCATATCACCCCAAGCAAGGCGGTGACGCCACTGATGCGCATGGTGCTACGTTAGAGTAGAATGATAGGAAAAAAAGAATGCCGGGAACCACATCCTAAACAGGAAACAAGGGATGAACCTCTTCACCTGTTCAAAAGACGTAGGTGGAGTGTGAACCGGGCGATAGTTAAGTCTATCTACTCCAATTGAGAACAAAAAAGAGAAAAGAAAAAAAACTGAAAGAAGATTGGAAAAAAGAAAGCCGGGAACCACATCCTAAACAGGAAACAAGAGATGAGCCTCTTCACCTGTTCAAAAGACGTGGGTGGAGTGTGAACCGGGCGATAGTTAAGTCTATCTACTCCAATTGAGAACAAAAAAAGAGAAAAGAAAAAAAGTGAAAGAAGATAGGAAAATAAGAAAGCCGGGAACCACATCCTAAACAGGAAACAAGGCATGAGCCTCTTCACCTGTTCAATAGACGTGGGTGGAGTGTGAACAGGGCGATAGTTAAGTCTATCTACTCTAATTGAGAACAAAATGAAAAAAAAGTGAAAGAAGATTGGGAAAAAGAAAAGAAAAAAGAAAGAAAAGTTCTCAAGTTTCTTTTTTAAAATCCTATGAATAACACTTTTAGATTTTCCCACACTCTTTGAAATATCTCCAATCAAGAGTTTCTCTTCATTCCGGAACTTGACTGTCAGTTTTCTAAGTATCAATGATGTCACAGATTTTTTCGCCATGTTTACAATGCAAGCACAGGTAAAGAGCTAGTGTAATTTAATAAAATACCCGATTTTATATTCCTACCCTAAAAGACTTTCAATAATGCAAAATACTTATTCAATTTTATGGATTTATTTAATCGTTCTGATGTTTTTGATCATCTATTTTTTTCGAATGTTATATAACCATTCTTATAGCTTTATCAAAATAAATGTATTGAACTTTATATTTTGGAATTATATAATTTACATTTTTATCTTTTTTTACTAGATAAAATGTTCTTTGAAGATTTAAAATAAAATGTTATTTCATACTTAGACATTTTCTTAACATCGTTCTGATCTTTATGCTCGCTACTGTATATACTGATAGAGAGGGAGAGACAGAGATAGAGAGAAAGAAAGAGACTATTACACAACCTCAAGGTGCCCAATAGATAGATAGATAGATAGATAGATAGATAGATAGATAGATAGATAGATAGATAGATAGATACGATCACTGAAATAGATAGATAGATAGATAGATAGATAGATAGATAGATATGAACAGAATGAGATAGATAGATAGATAGATAGATAGATATGAACAGAATAGATAGATAGATAGATAGATAGATAGATAGATAGATAGATAGATATGAACAGAATGAGATAGATAGATAGAGAGATAGATAGATAGATACGATCACTGAAATAGATAGATAGATAGATAGATAGATATGAACAGACAGATAGATAGATAGATAGATAGATAGATAGATAGATAGATATGAACAGACAGATAGATAGATAGATAGATAGATAGATAGATAGATAGATATGAACAGAATGAGATAGATAGATAGATAGATAGATAGATAGATAGATAGATAGATAGATAGATAGTATGTTTTCAAGGTGAGTTCAAAATGTACTTATCAAAACGAATTTCTTTGGTATAATTTTTGAAAATTGGACGCTCAAGATCTTTTCCACTCAATTTTTGGTGTATATATATAAAGGAAAAGTCAACACGTCATTTGAGTTTTCCTTTATAAATATCATATTGCTCTGGATAACATCCGTTGAGCTCTCTATATAAATAAAACACCTAATATTTTATAAGTTGATGTTGCATTATCTTCACCGTTTACGGACTGGACACCTATACATATATATATATATATATATATATATATATATATATATATATATATATATATATATATATATATATATATATATATATATATATATATATGTGTGTGTGTGTGTGTGTGTGTGGTTGTGCGTGTGATTTTATATATTTATGTATGTCTCATTGTGTTTGAATATCAGTATATATATATTTATATATATATATATATATATATGTATATACTTCCTACACACACACACAGACACACACACACACACACACACACACATATATATATATATATATATATATATATATATACGCAGTTGACATAAAGAGTAAGTCAAAGGGCTGAGAATTAAAAGGATTCCATGAATGTGAAACGCGGGAAAATCAGATGAAGTATTTCAGCAGGTTGAAGTCTCTCAAGAAAATCTCACCTAATCAGAAGACAGAAAAATACGCTGTTCGGCCGATGTCAGCCGATGTCAGCCTTCGGGTCCTTGGGCGAAACCGTAGAAAGTTCGCTGAAAGTGGAAAGCTGATGTCTAATCCAGTTTACAAATCTGACACTTTGAAGTTCGGCCAAGACATTTGATTTCCTTCGAATACAGAATTTCACAGGAAAAAGTAGAGAAATACTCGAGGATAATATCTGATATCAAACCTCTACACAGTTTAACCTTGAATATCTATCTTTTTATGTATGCATCTATCTGTCAAGGACTTTCAGCTTATTTCTATCTATCTATCTATCTATCTATCTATCTATCTATCTATCTATCTATCTATCCAAGTCTTATCATTATCTATCTATCTATCTATCTATCTATCTATCTATCTATCTATCTATCTATCCAAGTCTTATATCTATCTATCTATCTATCTATCTATCTGATACATTGGAGAATTTCAGCTTCGAAGGAACTAATTATGTAAATTATCAAATTACTTAGAGCCAAAGAATTCTTTACCTTAATCATATTTCAAATAAAACCTCTCTACACAAGTAAGTACATGTCCAGAAACTTGGTAAGCTGTGCGATTGATAAGAGGTTTTTTTACTTCTGCTATGTAGTGCCTCTAAAATTTTTAGGCGTCTAATGTCCGTGCGTTGATCAATAATTTCCATATTGTCTATAAGACATTTTCGAAGATCATAATGCTGAAGGAAAAGAATATGTGACTTAAAATGTTGTGTAATGGCACTGGAGTCATCTCCCTAACGTATTTTTGCGACACTTGAAGTCTTTAACAGCCAAGTGTTCCATGTAATTCACGCATCTACGTGAGCACATCGCTTCACGTGTGCATGTTGCTTACATTATTACTGTCTTTGAATTTAAAAAATTCTTCGTAACGTCTATTTATTTTCTTTTAAAATGTTGTAACACTTTTCCTGCTGCAAGGCAATATTTGATTTTTAAACTGTAATATAGTCCCTGATGATGAACGATGACGTTCGTAAGTACTAGGACAAGCTTTGGACAATTTTAAAACAAATAGAATTCGGAAATAAAAAGTCTAATCAGAAAATATGAAAAAGTTCAATAGAAAATATATAAGATTATGTTGTCTTTATCGTTTAACACAACTTGTTTAAAAGGAAAGATTTTGACAAAATATAAGTACTTTATATATATATATATATATATATATATATATAATATTATTAACTGTAGTATTTACAATACTAATAGTAACAAAAATTAACTCTGCCAAAACTAGTATTAATTAAGCTATAATTTAAATCGTCTTGAACAACCCACCGAAGACGAACTCGGAGGGAAAAAAAGAGGACGTAAAAAAAAAGAAACAAACGAAGTACATGAATAAAAATCAAGTACTCGTAAGAAAGAAAAAACACCAAGAGAAAACCCTAACACTAAAGCTCTCAATACGAAAGTAGAGCAACAAAGACAGAAAATCTAAGCACGAGCCAATAAACCTACCTAGCTTTCACCCTACTTTTCTTCAGGGTAAACTGGCTCTGAGCCATAGAAACTAGGGTGACACTTAGGTAGGTTTATTGGCTCGTACTTCGATTGTCTGTATACATATATATATATATATATATATATATATATATTGCATATATATATATATCGCTTTCTGCAATATATATATATATATATATATATATATATATATATATATATATTGCAGAAAGCAATGGTAACCTACTGCGGGATAATCTTCTGCCCAGTCAGTCATGCTTCATTCGGGACATGATCGCACAAGCGTGTTTCACGTATGGCTATGGCACTTAACTGACTGATTTGAATGGCGTCGAAATCTTATAAATTTAAAGTTGATCTGGGGAGATTTAGCCATAAGTTCTATGCTAAGGATTTCTTATCCCGCTTTTCTCGATTGTAGAATTGCCATCCAGCTTTCAAACTAACTTTAATCTGCAAAAAACTTAAGTGTACTGTTCTAGTGCCCTCCTAAAAAAAGAAAAAAACGAACTAAAGCAGTATGGAAGATCAGCATTCTAGAAATCATGGATTTGTTATTTACGTTTTAAGCTCAATTTTCTTTACACATGCATTACGGTGCAAAAGTATTATGACAAGAACTATTTTATGAGGCATATTGACAGAAAATGAACAATTTCATTAAATTAATTTTATTTGATTTACTCAACAAATTCTTTAACAAGAGAAATATACTTGTTACCAAATAAATTTAATATTTAGTATCATAGTCTTTTCCTTTGAAATAATAAAATAATTGCGACAATTTACCAATCGCACCTAGTGTATATATATATATATATATATATATATATATATATATATATATATATATATAGTACTGTGCAAAAGTATTAGGACAAGAACTACTTTATCTTTTATGACGCATATTGACAGAAAATGAACAATTTCATTAAATTAATTTTATTTGATTTACACAACAAATTCTTTAACAATAGAAAAATACTTGTTACAAAATAAATTTAATATTTAGTATAATGTCCATTGAAATAATAAATTAATTGCAACAATTTACCAATCGCACCTAGTATATATATATATATATATATATATATATATATATATATATATATGTACACAAACACATGCCTATAGATATATAGATATATATATATATAGAAAGAGAGAGAGTGAGAGTATTGTGCAAAAGTATTAAGACAAGAACTATGAACTATTTTATCTGTTATGAGGCATATTGACAGAAAATAAACAATTTATTTAAAGTAATTTTATTTGATTTACTCAACAAATTCTTTAACAAGAAAAAATACTTGTTACAAAATAAATTTAATATTTAGTATAATAGCCTTTTGCTTTGAAATAATAAAATAATTGCGACAATTTACCATTCGCATCTAGCATATATATTTACCATTCGCATCTAGCAGTACTGTGCGAAAGTATTAGGACGAGAACTATTTTATCTTTTATGAGGCATATTGACAGAAAATAAACAATTTCATTAAATTAATTTTATTTGATTTACTCAACAAATGCTTTAACAAGAAAAAAATACTTGTTACAAAATAAATTTAATACTGAGCATAATTTGCTTTTGCTTGGTCACACCCTTCATTCTGCCAGGCATTGGTATCACAAGTTTCTTGAATGTATCTAATGGTATTTCCTGCCAAGCAGCTTGTATTTTTTACCAAAGTATGTCTTACGAAGTAACATTAGATTTATCAAATTTTTCTATCCTTAATATCTCATAGATGTTCAATAGGATCAAGATTTTGTAGGGGCAAATTCAAATTACGATGCCTTCCTTTCCTTTCTTTTCCTTTTTCGTTAAATAATTCTTACAAAGGTTTGGCTTTTCACCCTGTATTTAATTTCAGTGGTTTTTTTAGTAAAATCACCCCTGTCTTAAGTGATAGGACAGTGGTGATTTTAAACTTTATTTTGATCCCTCATAAAAATTGAAATAGTTCTTGTCCTAATACTTTTACACAGTGCTATATATATATATATATATATATATATATATATATATTGTATATAATGAATAGTTTAAAATATAATTGTTTTATTCTATAAACTTTTATTAATTTATTTATTCAGCTATTTTGTGATATCTAGACTTTATACATTTTACTTCAATACATAAGTGATTTAAAGTTGTTCTAGTTAGATATAGCCGTAAGTTCTATGCTAACAGTTTCTTCCCCGGCAATTCTCACTTGTGGAAACCCCTTTCCAGCCAGTTGTAATCTGCAAACATTTAAATACAATTCCAATGGCTAACTACTCTTGATTATTGATTTCTCTTTCCGTTCTTTATAAACGTTTCTATTACCAATACTTCAGCAATAAATAAACTGTTGTGGCGAATCTTAGACGCCAAGTTGTGGATTCTTAGGGCCAGGAAGAAAAATACGGAAAACAAGAAGGTAAGTTCAAACAATGTATTAGAATATCAAAACTTATAGACAAGTAAGAGTGTTAGTCATAAAAAACAAATAGAAGTCTAAGTCCGAATAGAACTGCGAAACCGTAGACTGAAAGAAAAATGAATGGATGTAAGTCAAATTTTGATTTCCTGGTATCGATATAAATAATTTTTTTCCATCGCAAACTAAATTTTAAAGGCTAAATAAGTCCTCTGAGTAAATGGTATCATGGCTGAGACTAAGAACTACAATTATACTACTTAGAGCCAAACCCGAAGCAAAAACTAAAATAAAAGTGCTGAAAAAATTACAGACATAGATGCAGATAAACATACACACACAGAAACATCTTGCGTTATATATATATATATATATATATATATATATATATATATATATGTATATACACTAGCAGTATAGCCCGGCGTTGCAATGAAAACTTTAAAACTAATCCATGATCCTGGAGCTCAGACTCAGCCTAAAGAATATTTGAAATAATAAAATAACTGCGACAATTTACCAATCGCACCTAATATATATATATACACTAGCAGTATAGCCCGGCGTTGCAATGAAAGCTTTAAAACTAATCCATGGTCCTGGAGCTCAGACTATTTGGACGTTGGCACGAAAGACTAAAAGGCAATAGTTTTTTCCAGTTAAAGCGAAACCGTAGACTGAAAGAAAAATGAATGGATGTAAGTCAAATTTTGATTTCCTGGTATCGATATCAAATAAGTATTTTTCGTCGTAAACAAAATTTTGAAGGCTAAATAATACCTCTGAGTATATGGTATCATGGCTGAGACTAAGAACTACAATTATACCTACATAGAGACAAACCCGAAGCAAAAACTAAAATAAAAGTTCTGAAAAAAATACAGACATACAAGCAGATAAATAGACGCACACACAAACATCTTGCCTTTATATATATATATATATATATATATATATACTAGCATTATAGCACGGCGTTGCTCGGGTGTAATGAAAGCTTTAAAACTAATCCATGGTCCTGGAGCTCAGACTCTTTGGACGTTGGCACGAAAGACTAAAAAGAAATAGTTTTTTTCCAGTTAAAGCGAAACCGTAGACTGAAAGAAAAATGAATGGATGTAAGTCAAATTTTGATTTCCTGGTATCGATATCAAATAAGTATTTTTCGTCGTAAACTGAATTTTGAAGGCTAAATAAGTCATCTGAGTAAATGGTATCATGGCTGAGACTAAGAACTACAATTATACCTACATAGAGACAAACCCGAAGCAAAAACTAAAATAAAAGGGCTGAAAAAAATACAAACATACAGGCAGATAAATAGACGCACGCACAAACATCTTGCCTTTATATATATATATATATATGTATATATTATCGATTTTCTGTACTATTGTAAGAACTTCAACCTTGAAACTTCTGAATGTCGTTTCTTATTTCTTTGTCTATAAGTTTATCAAATTTGATTAAAATCGGACCACTCTTTTTATAAACCGGTGTTTTCGATTTTCGATATTTATCGGGAGTACCTAGACATAAATCTTAGCTAAGAACTCTCGCAGACTCTTATAGTACAACTGTATGAATTTTCAAGAAAATCGGTTCAACCGTTTCGGAGTCTATAGGTAACGGACACACACACACACACAAACAGACAACGTTCCATTTATAAATAAGTTTAGATAGATATTAATAATAACTACAGGGTTTGATTCTAAAAATGTCCTGATAATTTCAAGTACATATATTCTTACTTACATATCGAGTCACTTAACTAAACTCGGAAGCAAACACTAATCTAAAAAAACTGTAGGGTTACTTAGTCACCAAGATACTTTTATCCCCTGCTTATATACTCTTTACGACAGAAATGCTCTGTGTATCCAAACATCTAAACACATTTGTAGTACAGTTGTGATGACATTAACTTCGAGATTTGATAGAGGAATTTATCGCTTAAGAAAATCTTACATAACTGGTGAAGGCACCAGTAGGGAAACCTTTTAAACCTAATCAAGAGTCTAAGAAATGAGGAATTTAGAACTCTGGCTTATTTAATCTTTTGCTTGAATCTAACCTGCGCAAATTATCATTTATACACTCCATACCAAATCCTAAACGAATGTCAACAGAGAACAACAATTCTGTTTTTCATTTCCGAGGTCAATGCTCTGATAATAACAGCGGCTATGCCAACAATATAGGCTTTCATAGTTAGGATAGGAATGATACCGAACAATAAACAGTCAACATAGCTAAACCTGCTGCTAAGAAAGTCGGTTCTCTGTGTAGGGCCAGGAAGTTTTTCCCGTTCGAAACAAGCCTGCACATATACAAATCTACCATCCGCCCGTGCATTGAATATCAGGTCGGGGGCTCCTGCAATCCACTTAGGGGTCCTCAACCAAATCCAACGGAGAATCTGTAATGTCATCGATCCCGACTTGGCAGCTCGGATACAGTCGATTTCTCATCGACGCAGTGTGGCTTCCCTGCGTCTCTTCTATAAATACTTTCACGGCTTCTGCTCCGACGAACTTAGCTCACTGGTACCCATTATATATGAATTTACTCGAACCACAAGATTAGCAACTAGGCCTCACCCTTTTACTGTGAAACAAATATATTGAAAACGCAAATTCTACTCCACATCTTCTTTTCTCGCACTTCCCTCCTGTGGAATTCTCTTCCGCATACTTGGTTTTCTGACAGTTACAATCTCCAAGAATTTAAATGTAAAGTCAATAGACACCTCCTGTCTCACTAACTTACATCCTCTCTCTCATGCTTTTTTCTTCGTCCACCCCACTCTCATCAGTATTCTCTTCCTTCTGCTCTCTTCTTGACACCCCCTGCAACCTCTCACTCCTTCTCATAACATTCCTCCCATGTAACCCCCTACACAACAGTGGCAGTAAAATGCCTTGCTTGGGGCGACACGATTATATAAAAAAAATTCTTCAACAAATATTCAAAGAAACAGAAATAAACATTTGGAAAACAGAAAAAACAGAAAAAAAAATTCTGTATTTTGAAATTAAATATTATTTATTTATTTATTTATTTATTTATGTATTTCCTGCCCCATCCAGGGAAATAATTCTAATTAAGTAAGACAATTTTTAAGTGACTATCCCCCTCAGTCGTTTAATCTAGACAAATAAAATATTTGTCTCCACACAAATGAAATCAGTGACGCCACTTCATTTGAAACTAACATAAATATTCAGAAAATAATCAGCAATGTTATCAGTTCAGCTCTGGCAGCACAGCTTCTCTCACTTTCCCACCGACGTAATGTTGGCTTCTCTTGTATTAAAGTTTTTGACACGATTCCCATGTACTGTGAAATTTCTTTTCTAATTAAAAAAAAAAGATAATTAAAAATAATATTCATTTTTGGCATTGCTTAAGCTTTAATTTCTTCTTTTTCTTTTTTTGTGCCCTGTCCCTTCAGGACGTAAGCGGTCATGGCTTTTCACGTTTTCCTATCCCTGGTGGCTCTAAGCATGCCTTCTCCTGTTACACCGTGCAACCCTCGCTCCATCATCCACCTGATTAGATCCTTCAAATATGTTATCCGTTGCTTTCCCCTGTCTCTTTTCCCCCTCTATCTGGCCTGTTATTATCAGGTTCTCCAAGCCCTCCTACCTCATTACATGTCCCAAGAACTTTAGTTGTCTCTTCCTGATGCTCAATATTAAATTCCTTTTTCGCAAATGTAAAAACAAAGCTTCACAAACAGCATTATTATCAGTGCCTTTTGAAATTCAGATATTTAAATTTATTAAATCATTGGCACCTATCCGATTAGCAGGATTATTTAAATCAGCTTAACGACAGAAGATTGATGGACTATTTTCAGAAACATACTGTTGTTAAATATCCACGTATAATTGGTTAATTAACATGACTAATAATGATAAAACCATATATTGATTATCAATATGTATTTATTTATATTTTCCTGTTCCATCAAAAGAAATAATTCAACTTAAGTGAGTAACTTTATGCGTGATTAATTCTCTCAGTCGTTTAATAAACTCTATGCTGTGGATTCCGTGTATGGGACACACACAAAATAATGAAAACAAACCAGATATACGAGATAGAAAAATAAGTATATTAAAAGTAAAGATACGACCTTGAACGCAGGTTGTAATAGAGGAATACGATTAGTAAGACATATTTATACAAATCTCTGAAGTGAAGCCGTACTAGAATTAGCTGACGGGTGCTGCGTAGTAATCTTTTGTCTGAGTTGTCTGAGTAGAGCTCAAAGTTACTATGAACTACTGACAGTGAATTCTCCGTGAAACCTCGGTATCTTTCGGTATCTGTCAGACTCTTACGGTAACTCACGTCTTTGTCGTTCTGGTGTAAACACTTTGTTGCATCATGGTTACAATTGTAACATTTGTTTAACCTTTGTTGCATATTGGTTACAATTGTAAACTTTCTCTAAACTTTGTTGCATATTGGTTACAAATGTAGCCTTTCTAAAACCTTTGTTGAATATTGGTTACAATTGTAAACTTTCTCTAACCTTCATTGAATATTAGTTACAATTGCAAACTTTCTCTAACCTTTGTTGCATATTAGTTAAAATAGCAATCTTTTTCTAACCTTTGTTGCATATTGGTTACAATTGTAACCAATATGCAACCACAAAGGGTTAATCTTTTGTTTCTGGGGGATATTTTCATTTCTCTTTTATAAATATAACTTTTTAAGTTGAGACTATATTGAGTATAAAGCGATTTTTATAATTCCGAGTGTAATCAATGAATCGTGGGCATCATTGAACGTCTTAAAATATAAAAAGGACGGATTAATCAAACAGTTCATTGCCTTTTGTTTTAGTTGTGAATTCATTCTTTCCGCTTTATTGAATCTCATTACATTGTTTCAATAATATTTTTTTATTATGTCTCACTAGTATATATATATATATATATATATATATATATATATATATATATATATATATATATATATATATATATATTATTATTCAGATTATAGTTTTATCTGTTTTATTCGTAACTAGCATCATAATCCGACGTTGCCCGGGCAACTCAGAACATTTTAGGAGTATAAGAAGCATGAAAAAATCTATGTTCTTTTGTTTTATGTAAACGGGATTTGATATTTTGTGTGACATTGTAAACAACATTACGTTTGTTTTTGTTTCAAATTTACGTGGGAAAATATATACATTTTTTTGTTGACGAAATGAATTTAACATAAAAATAAAAATTATTCATTTTGTTTCATTGAAATTCAAATTATAAAATCTATTACGCTCTCAGTTTAGAAATTTTTTGAAAAATGTTTTAAAAATATAGACATTTAATTTTTTCATCAATGCCACATGAGTTTGCAGACAGTTAATTTCCTGCATGAAATATGTAACGAAAACAAAGCAGTATTTTTTTTAATTTTATTGTCTGAAGTTTGAAATATTAAATCTGAAAAAAAAAAAACAAGACTTAAATAATTAAATTAAACATTGGCACATTTTTTTTTACATATTTTTTTTGGTTGAAAAAACACATTTTTTAAATATTTTTTTTGTTTCAAAATTACGGGAAAAATATTCATATTTTTTGGTTGACCAAATTAATTTTTTAAATGTCGGAATAAAAATTAAATATAAAGGTTCATTTTTTAGGCGAGTTTTACACGTGTGATTTGATTTCTGTGACGCAATCTAGCAACCATCTTAGATATTAGATGTTTTACGGAGGAAATGTAAACAATCGGCACCATGGTCCAAAACTTGCGAAATGGAAAATTGCTGAACTTAAACTCAAAAAGTATGTGTCGACCTGGCTTCCCTGTAGATATGTGTCCCTAGAAAGTTTGAATTGCGTAGCTTAAAAAATGTAGGGGTGCCTAGGGAACTCACACAGACTCACAGGTTGCCTTTTATACATATAGATATTAAAGCGATGACGGTTTATCAAGTTTGCTTAAAATGGTATCCGCAGTTCAGCTCCCGCTAAAGGAACAGTTCTACTGATTAATCGTCGGCTTTCGAAGCGGATTATAGACAAGTATTTTTCCATGTTATCAAAAAAGATATTTTTCAGTTTATAAATTTCCCCAAAAATTATTGAAATATTTTTATTAATATTTTCATCAGTTTAAAAATGTAATAAATAAAATTATAAAAAAACGAAATATAAATAGTTTAATCACACAAAAACGTTTTTCTTTTTATGTAGAATGTCCCTTAGGGACGTAGACCTAGTCACAACTTTGTAACTCTTCATAAATTATGTCTTTTTCTTATCTATATATATAAAAGGAAATCTGTGAGTCTGTATGTGATTGTATGGGACATATATCAACAGGGAAGCCAGGTCGACACATACGTTTTGAGTTTAAGTTCAGTAATTTTCCTTTTCATACTTTTTGGTCAATGGTGCAGAGTGTTTAAATTTGCTCCGTAAAACATCTAAGATCTAAGATGGTTGCTAGATTACATCACAGAAATCAAATCATACGTGCCAAACGCAACTAAAATATTTTTGTTAAAAAAATGAGCATTTATATTTAATCTTTATTCCGACGTTTTATTTCCGTAAAACATCTCAGATCTAAGATGGTTGCTGAATTACGTCACAGAAATCAAATTACAGGTGTCAAACGCGATTAAATATCTTTTTATTTAAAAAATGAGCCTTTACATTTAATCTTTATTCCGACCTTTTATTTCCGTAAAACATCTCAGATCTAAGATGGTTGCTGAATTACGTCACAGAAATCAAATTACACGTGTCAAACGCGTTTAATATACCTTTTTATTAAAAAAAAAATGAGCCTTTATATTTAATCTTTATTCCGATGATATATTTCCGTAAAACATCTAAGATCTAAGATGGTTGCTGAATCACGTCACAGAAATCAAATTACACGTGTCAAACGCGATTAAAATACGTTTTTATTTTTTTAAAAATGAGCCTTTATATTTAATCTTTATTCCGACCTTTTATTTCCGTAAAACATCTAAGATCTAAGATGGTTGCTGAATTACGTCATTAAAACATTTTTTATTAAAAACAAAATGAGCCTTTATATTTGATTTTTATTCCGAAGTTTTAAAACTTCATTCGGTCAACAAAAAAATGTGAATATTTTTACCAGTAAATTTGAAACAAAAGAAATATTAAAAAATATAGGCATGCATGGGGAACAGTCGCACACAGACTCACAGATTGCCTGTTATATAGAGAGAGTATAATTTAAGTGTCTGCAGCGCATTTAAACGTACTGTTTAGCATCCGCTGAAGAAATTAAAATGTTCTGAGTTACATGGACAACGCCCGGCAATGATGCTAGTCTATCTTAAACATTGATCTGCCATGAAAGAAGAGGTAATGAAACACGGATCAAGGAGAAAAGGTCCCAAATTCAGGTAGGAAACAAATATGTCATGACTAACTACCTAATGAGACATTGTTCTTTCAATGTCAAAACAAAATGTACACTTTTGTAGTAGATTGTAGTTTGTACATGTTCTAAAGTATATATATATGTTGATTGATTTATACTTAGTTTTTGGTCCTAATGGGGTTAGACCAGTACATATCTGTATTAAAAAGTGTTCTACATAATTATCTTGTAGAATTTTAGAATATTTTTCATTTTAAACGCTACCTTGGTTGCTAACATGAGTGGTGTCTTCAGGCGATTTTTAATAACTTATTAAAAATCGCCTGAAGACACCACTCATGGTAGAATTCAAGGTAGCGAAATAACTTGTTTAAAAATGATATATATATATATATATATATATATACAGAAAATCTAAGCAAGAACCAACAAACGTATTTACCCTGACGAGCTGTAGAGTGAAACCTAGGTAGGTTTGTTGGCTCTTGCTTAGATCTTTGTTGCTCTACTTTCGTATTGAGCACTTTAGTGTTAGAGTTTTCGTCTTGGTTTTTTTCTTTCTTAAGAATACTCGACTTTTTGTTCATGTACTTCGTTTGTTTCTATTTTTACTTCCCCTCCTTTTCCGTCCGAGTTCGTTCTCGGTGAGGTGTTCAAGACGATTTAAATTATAGCTTAATTAATACTAGTTTTAGCAGAGTTCCGTTACTATTGGCATTGTAATTACTATATATATATATCTCATGGCTTCTGCTCCAATGAACCTAAGTCACTAGTGCTTCTGCAACAGGTGTTTACTCGTGCAACCAGATTGGCAATTGGGTCCCACCCATTCACAGTTTGATTAACCAAATGCAGATGATAATTCTACTCCTTCAGTTTCTTCTCTCGCACTTCCCGCCTGTGGAACTCGCTTCCATATTCTTGCTTTCCTGACGGCTACAACCTCCAGGAATTTAAATGCGATGTCAATATTCATCTATTAACCACTTGACTCTAGTTCTTTCTTCGCCACCCTGTATATCCTTTCCTTTCTCTCCACCTTTGTAACTGTCATCACGCCTGTATTCCCATTCTTCTCTTGTTCCTTTCTAACTGGTTCGTCTTCCTTTTCACTCTCTTCTACTTAATCTTTTTACTCTTATGTAGTTTTCTTCAGTGGCATTACCGCCTTGCTCGGGGTGATACGATTAATATATATATATATATATATATATATATATATATATATATATTAAAAAAGGATTAATTCAAAGATGTTGAATGGCCATTTCGATATGAAGATCCCCACGGGGAACGACACATCACCTCAGCAACAGAAAAAAACCTTTCAGAAACCCTTTTTTTATTACATGGAGCTCTTTTCCTGTATCATTTTTTAATATTAAAATAAATTTTTAATATTAATTAGGATCGGGTTTTTTGGAATTTACCTTCCTGCTTTTTTCCCTTGGATTGAAGTATCTGAATTAAAATATATATATATATATATATATATATATATATATATATAGTACTTTAGCATTTTTCTTCTGCTCTGTGTCCCTTCATGACATTGGCAATCATGCTCTTGAAAACTCTTAACAATTTTTGTCTTTTTCTTATCTTTCCTAAACCCTGTTCCGCCATTTATTCATTATTCTTCTGAGTGCCGTGCTACAATATCCGTCTTTTGTTAAAACACTTTCCTGATAATAAAATTGCTGTGCTTCTTTGGTTTTTGATATCTTCAACTTGTAATTTGCATGTTGGGTTGCCCCTTTTGCTAACGACTCTTTATTTACCGCCAGTAGAAATTCCATTCATTTCCAACTAAAGTAAGCGGAAGGAAAGAACTACATATAAACTACAAGAAATCTGTATGCATAGTCATCAGTAAGAAGAATGTCCCTTAAGGACGTAGACCTAGCCACAACTTTGTAACTCTTCATAAATTATGTCTTTTCTTATCTAAGCCATAGTATGTTTAGTAAGTCCACGTCGGAAGCTGACGGGTGCTGTGTAATAATATTTAATTATAAATAAAAAAAAATCATATTAAACGGTGATTGCTTATTAATGAAACGATGTGTGCATTATATTGGCGATAACAAACTGGGGCTTAACTCCAACTTTAAGGAGAGTGAGTGCCAAGTCACATGCGCCAAAGCGAAGTGAAGTCACAAATTTAAGCAGAAAGAAAAAAAAGAACGCATACAATTTAAGTATCTAAACTTATTTATAAATGGAACTTTGTCTGTGTGTTACGTATGTGTGTGTGTGTGTCTGTGTGTGTGTCCGTTACCTATTGACTCCTAAACGGTTGAAAATTTACACAGTTGTACTATAAGCGTCTGTGAGTGTTCTTAGCTAGGTTTTGTGTCGAGGTACCCCCGATAAATATCGAAAATCGATAATCGGAAAATCGGGTTATACAAGGCGTGGTCCGATTTTAATCAAATTTGATACACTCATAGACAAAGACAAAAGAAACGATATTCAGGAGTTTCAAGGTTGCAGTTCTTACAATAGTGCAGAACATCGATAATATATATATATATATATATATATATATATATATATATATATATATATATATACAAGAAATCTAGAAGCGAGCCACCACCGCGGTTTCACACAACGGTTCTTCAGGCTAACAACTAAGATTAAAAGAGCAAATATATAGTACTCAAGTAAAGAAGAAACCAAGACGAGAAGGGCAGAACAACCTTTATTACAAAAACAAAAACACTAATTGAGTAAGCAATTTTTCACGTGTTTACATTTATTCAGAATTTCAGTTTTAGAATTTAGCAAGTTCCGCGCGTTTTCGAACAATACTATGGCTATTTTTTCTTCCCCGCATAATTTGCAGAACTTACTACCTACATTGTAGTTTGAAGATTTTTTAACATCCCCCATTTAAGAACTATCTCCCGGTTCACACTCCACCCACGTCTATTGTACAGGTGTAGAGGCTCATCCCTTGTTCCCTGTTTAGGTTTCCGGCTTTCTCTTTTCCAATCTTTTCACTCTTACGTAGCCCCCTGCACACCAGTGGCCTTACCGCCTTGCCCGGGGTGATATGATTTAAAAAAAAAAGAAGGATTTTTTTAATGATATTTTTAACTTTCCATACATGCGATGCTAACGCAGTACTGTGGCTATATTTTTCGTACCTAAAAGAACTTTGATGGTTATAAAAACTAAGATGAGTCATGTATAGCACCAGGAAAATTTCACTAGAAACAAAGAAAAACTTGCTGGATTGCTATGCGATGTCAGTTCTTCAATACGGTAGTGAGTGCTAGACAATATCATCGAAAATGAGGACAAAACTGGAAGCAGCGGAAATGTGGTTCTACAGAAGGATGCTGCGGATATCGTGGACTGAACATGCAAGCAATGATGAGGTGTTGGAAAGAATGGCAACCAAAAGGAAATGAATATCGAGCAGCCTCCTCAACAGGTGTTTACTCGTGCAACCAGACTGGCAACTGGGTCCCACCCATTCACAGTCAGGTTAGCCAAATGCAGACGACAATTCTACTCCTGCAGCTTCTTCTCTCGCACTTCCCGCCTGTGGAACTCGCTCGCGTATTCTTGCTTTCCTGATGGCTACAACCTCCAGAAATTTAAATGCAAAGTCAATACTCATCTACTAATCAGTGAACTCTAGCTCTCTCCCCACCCCTGTATAACCTTCCCTTTCTCTCCACCTATGTATCTGTCATCGCACCTGCTTTCTCAGCTTTCTGTTGTTCCTTTCTAACTAGTTTGTACTCCTCACTCTTTTCTAATTAATCTTTTTACATTTATGTAACCCCCTGCACATCAGTGGCGTTTCCGCCTTGCTCTGGGTGAAATGATTAAAAAAAAATCAGGAGGAGACAACTGAAGTTCCTGGGACACGCAATTAGGAAGGAGAGTTTGGAGAACCCGATACTGACTGGCTAGGTAGAGGGAAAGAGAGACAGAGGAAGGCAGCGGATAACATATTTGCAGGGCCTGGTCGGGTGGATGACGGAACGGGGGTTACCAGGAGTAACGGGAACAAACATGCTGAGGGTCACAAGGGATAGGGAGACGTGGAGGACCATGATCACCTACGTCCTGAAGGGACAGAGCATATAGAAGAAGAAGTTAGCACCAGTATAAGTTTTAAGTTGCGGGTCATGTTCATCAGTATAGAACTTAACACTATAAACTACACAAGACTACTGGCAGTTACCATTAATAGGACAATCAGTTACACTTGTTTTTCGTGCTACTATTATTAGTTTTTCTCATTTTACTTTTGTTAATGCCGCTTATTATTTTACCTATGTTAGGTAAACAGGAGTAGCTTAATTTAATAGTGTTTCTATTGAAAATCATATTAAGGCAGCTGTTTTTACTACAATTTTTATCTATTAAGGAGAAGAAAATCTTTCCAATTTTAGTTCTTACCTCATTGTTAAAAGGAGGGTTGAACCACGTTATTCTCCTACTTCTGTTCTTGTTTTTAACAGTGTTAGGTTTAATAAACTGAAGATTGTCTTCATAACCACTTTTAAGTAAAGCAGTTTGGTATATCTTTTATGTCTATCAAATGTCTCAATATTAGATGAATTAGAGGATAGCCTATACGACATGCTTTTTAGGATACCATTTAATATGTGTTTCGGGTGGTTAGATTGTCTATTCACGTAAATTGGGATATAATTATTTTTGGTATAAGGGGCAATATTGCCTGTAGTTAAATCTAAGGTTACATCCAAATAGTTTACAGCCTTCAAATTACATTTTATTTCTAACGCAAATCCATTGCCTTTAAAATATTTATGAAGTCTCTTTCTTAACCTGTCACATATTTGGGGTGTGCTGTGGTCGATTATTATCAAGCCGTCGTCACGGTATAAACCATGATTGTGGAAGTCCAGGAGATTGTTCAGCTTGTATAAAAGAAGGCATCCTACCAATTCAACTACCCCTGCACCATCGTATGCCCCCAAGGATTATCGAATCCCTCGGCATCAGATTTTTTGATCCACAAATCATCATCGTAGTACAGAAGCGTTTTACGACAATGCCTAATTAACTCTAGTTTAGTAGCCAAAATTTCATTAAACTCCTTATCTAAATTGATAGCTTCAGTTGTTATATCTACCGTTATTGAAGGGTAGAAATCTTTTATATCGTATTTTATAAAAGCGGAGTGTTTAATTTTTCTAAATTCATTAAACCATTTAATACAGTCTAATGTGGACTGCCATAGATTAATGGTTAGGAACATACGTAAGTTGCCATATATTTGCTGTATTATTATTTTATTAATTTTTCCTAACTCCGTCTTGGTAGGATTTAACAAGCGGAATTCGGGGTTGAGGGGGAATGAACTTTTGTGGTCTTTCACCGTTATGAAACTGTCTTTTCAGGCCAATTTCTTCTACTCTATTTTTGAGATTAAATTCATCAACTAATAAGCTAGCTTCTTGGTTTAAATTCGATTCCATTTTCGGGGATACATTTTTATAATGTTTATTTACTGCTTTTTTAAATTCCTTATTGTAGGAGATTTTACTCATCCTGTATATATTTGTGGATTTATCGACTTTAATGTAAATGGAATTATCATTACGACATGCTTTTCAGAAGGTATTTAAATTTTGCTGATTTCTACTAGGATTTAATTTCCTATACTTTATCTTTTTAACTAACCCTATTAATTCGTTTTCGAAATTATCCAGCTCTTTACAATGTGGAGGGTGTTTATATGTTTGAAAACCATAGTAAT
This sequence comes from Ascarosepion bandense, assembly GCA_037127315.1. Taxonomy (NCBI): domain Eukaryota; kingdom Metazoa; phylum Mollusca; class Cephalopoda; order Sepiida; family Sepiidae; genus Ascarosepion; species Ascarosepion bandense. Next base: position 856,530 of record JBBBDQ010002276.1, on the reverse strand, counting down.
TAATATTTTCATTAGCATTTATATGATTTAGGAAGAAAAATGGCTTCTTATGAAATTCTCTATTTTACATAATGATTGTAACTCGTAAGAGTATTTTTTAAGTATTGGTATATCCTTGAACGATCAATCTATATTAATTTGCTCCATGTTAATAGGTTATAAAGTGCTCTATAGTGGAGCTAGAGCTATCAATAATAATGAACCTAATCATAGTAAGGCAACACTAATAATAACAGACTGAACTTCCGAAAATAGTGCTAGCTTAACAGTAAATTAAACCGTCTTGTAACCCGCCGAGAACTACCTCGTTGGTTAGCACTATTTTCGGAAGTTTAGTGTGTTATTATTAGTGTTGTTGCCTTACTGTGATTAGGTTCATTATTATTATATATATATATATATATATATATATATATATATATATATAATAGTGCAGAAAATCGATAATATATATATATATATATATATATATATATATATATATACATATATATATATATATAAGAGGCAAGATGTTTGTGTGTGTGTATGTTTACCTGCCTGTATGTTTGTATTTTTTCAGCCCTTTTATTTTAGTTTTTACTTCGGGTTTGTCTCTAATAGGTAAAATTGTAGTTCTTAGTCTCAGCCATGATACCATTTACTCAGAGGACTTATTTAGCCTTCAAAATTCAGTTTATGATGAAAAAAACTTATTTGATATCGATACCAGGAAATCAAAATTTGACTTACATCTATTCATCTTTCTTTCAGTCTAAGGTTTCGCTTTAACTGGAAGCAACTATTGCTTTTTAGTCTTTCGTGCCAACGTCCAAAGAGTCTGAGCCCCAGGACCATGGATTAGTTTTAAAGCTTTCATTACACCCGAGCAACACCGGGCTATACTGCTAGTTTTTAATATACAAATACATAAATAAAGAAAAACTTCTTTGCGGATAGTGAGCATAAGCACAATTAGCTCAGTAAAAAACTTGTTAAAATAACTTTAATCTTTGAAAAAGAAATACAGTTTAGTCATTGGTTTGAATTTGGCATCCATATTTGTCATCCATATTTGGTATCTTAACCAATCAAAGGACCTTGACTTTTTCTGTGCGGTTTTAATCTTCTTATCTGATAGTTTCTCGTAAATTTCTGAATTTTCCAAATCATCCAAACAAGTTCTTATCAGTATGTTTTACAACTATAAGTTTTAAGTTTATAAAATAATATGAAAATATTCTGAAATTTCTTCATGAAATCGTTTATTTAACACTAATTTCATTGGCAAAACATCAAATTTCAAAATCTGTCATAGTTTAATATAAAATGATAGCTGCAGCTAACAATCTAGAGCGAACAAAACAATTAGAGAAGGTGACACTATTTTGATTTTTTGTTTCATTATCATTCGAAATCTAAATTATTGCCAGACAGGCAATCAGTATGAGAACAATTTTACCACAAGCAGACTAATCAGTTTTTATTTTAATGTGTGCTTTTTAAACTCAAACTTTAATCATATAGAGATAAACACATAAATATGTTTATATAATTTTATTGGCATGTGTTGATATCTAATTTTAGTAATTCTTTTCAGTTCAGTTACTATATATATATATATATATATATATATAGGAAAAACTACTAAGAAGTTGCGCAACAGTGTCAGTGTAATTTCGTGCTTTTGGTGAAATGATTAATATATATATATATGTATATATATATATATATATATATATATATATATATATATATATATATATATTATTATTACTTTAGAAAATACAATCTACTACAAAAGTGTACATTTTGTTTCGACATTAAAAGAACAATATCTCATCAAGTAGTAGTAATGATATACTTTACTTCCTACCTAAATTTTGTTGGGTTTTTCTTTTTTCTTGATCTGTCTCTCCTCATCTTTTCTTTATTTCTTTCTCTCTTGTCTTCTTCTTTGTTTTTTCTATTTCCTCTGTGTCCTTCTCTTTCCTCTGTCTTTACTTCTCTTTTTGGTTTTTCATCTTTCCTTATCCTTTCTACCTCATACGAAAAAATTTGCTAATATAAGTAAGTGAATTATTTTTTTGATTTTTTATCAATTTTTTCAGATATAACGTTTATTACCATCATTACTAACTACCCGATGAGACATTGTTCTTTCAATATCGAAACAAAATAAACAATTTTGTAGTAGACTGTAGATTGTATATGTTCTAAAGTATAATTTGTAATAAATAATCATTGCTCTATTTCTATATTGAGCACTGTTTTAAATTAATGTTTTGAACGTTGTAAATATTTTCTTCTTTCCTTATTCATTTGGATAAACACTACTGGCTATAATTATTAGGTCACCTCAGTTTTTTAAATGAAATGATGTGTTTCATACTATTTTTAGTAGATAATTCTAAATGAAAATAGAATGGTTATTTTGTTATTATTAATTTGAAAGATTTTACTAAGAAAGGAAGCAAAGATGAACTTGTCTGAATCACCCTAAATTTTCTTCATTCTTTCATTGATGAAACTGTAATATAGGTAATTATTACGTATTTATATATTCATTTGATGCACATGTCATTGCGCAGAATTAACAAAAACATTCTATTTTCATTTACAATTCTTCACTAGGCAATAAATACTAAAAAATAGTATGAAATATATATTTTTTAAACACTGCGGTAGCCTAATAAGTATGGCCAGTAGTATATATATATATATATATATATATATATATATATATATATATATATAGTCTTTAAATGTGATAATGTCTAGAACCAAGGATGTTGTTGTTTTTACAATGATTTTACCGAGAAAATGTATTTTGCTGAGCAGATTTTGCATCGCAATATGAGGCGGGTGTAGATAGAGCATTGATTAATACAACGAGTTTGTCTCTTTAAGATAGCAGATTCATATTGATTTCGAAGTCTCTTGAGGACACCGTTATGATATTCTCACTCTTCAATGCCGTTCTCATGCACTGTTAAGAGACAAACCCTTTGTGCGCGCAGACACACACACACACACACACACACACACACACACACACACACACACACACACACACACACACACACGCACACACAGAGAGAGAGAGACACACACACAATATCAGTCAAATAGGTACCACATCGGTGATACACTTGTTGTTGTTGTTGTTGTTGTTGTTCTTGTTCTTGTTCTTGTTCTTCTTCCTTCTTCTATGTGTTGTGCTTCTTAAGGACGTAGGTGAACCTAGTCCTCCACATATCCCTATTCCTACAGCTCTTAACAACTCTTTTTCTGTTATCCTGTTCAAACACCTTCCGCCATTGGGCGATATCTTTCAATTCGTGTCCGACAATAAGCAGAAGATTTTCCTCGAAATCGGTTAGGGTTTCTTTACGTGGTGGACTAGTTGCCAACCAATGTTATAGGGCCCAGTCTGCCATGATATTCATCCCACAGCCGGTTGGGATGAAGAAGCTGATTCACACATTTCACAAGCGTATTTGCCTGAAAGTGTATATAACGACATCGTGGTTCTCTGTTTTCTTATTTGTATCCGTTATTCATGAGAGAACAACGCGTTTCCATTGCATCTGACTGCAACTTGCCTTTAAAAGCGATTTACTATTCATTTTCCGATCACACCTTTATAAATTAAAGTATTCCCTGTATCAGCCATGTTTGCATTGGGCGTGACTCAGTAGAAATAATAGAATTGAAAAAGAAACTGTTAAATTTTGAAGTCTCGAAATTAGCGTACCTTATGTTACTAAGTCTAATTACCTTTGAGAAACAAGTGAGAAATATTAATACAAGTAAGAATCGATGCTCAAAAACAATACATACTGTAATATATTACCTTGACTAGTAAAAATATGACTAACAAAAATATCCGACCGTGGATGAATGGGGCAGGGTTCAACATCAAAGGCGATACTTGAAAGGCAATAGCCGGCGAATATGCTTGACAGATGCATCTGGCCGTAGAAGGCGTCAATTAAGCAACAACTCAAAAAAAGCAACTATACTTAGAGATTTTGGGGTTTGAAACAGAAACCGGAGAGAGAATAGAGAAAGAGAGAGAGAGAGAGAGAGAGAGAGAGAGAGAGAGAAAGAGAGATTGAGAGAGATTCCCGCAAGAAGAGAATGGCTAATGGCTCCCCGACAACTTCTCCGTGTGTGTAATCTCTCTCCAGCAATCTTTCCACACAAGTGTCACCTTGTTGTCTATGAAAACGATCGTCATCGTTTCATTTCCAGGGGCGTAATATAGCAATATGATCCCAGGAATGAGCAAATAGTTACCAGGACAAAAGGTGGACCTGGCGAACTTAGTCTAAATCTGAATGGAGTTTCTTATATTTATTTCTTCTCATATGGAATTGAATAAAGCATAAATCCAACATCAAGTTGTGACTTTCTCACTATTTTTTTTAAAACTAGGAATAACGAACGCATCAATGTTATGAAGAGCGATATTAAACTTAAGAAACCTATCTTCTTGAAAAAAATTAAAAAACAAATGATTTTATAATTTTTATCCGACTGGCTGTGTCATCAAAGGATGTCGAATTTTTCATAATAAGAAATTGGATAATTTTATTAGAATGATTATTGTTGGGGATCACCCTTTATTGCGCAATAAATGAACTCTCCTAAGATGTACAAATAATTCCTGCCTATACTGAGAGCGGGAGTTCAGTTTAGTAATTGGACCGCCGCTTAATTGGTTAGTATGAAGATAGACTCATTAACCGGACTTAGTTCTTCACTAAAGATTGTGTATATTTGATTCCTACTAACCGTATTCATAGTATTCCTGTGTTCCAGGTTGTATATATTTTGTTTAATATACTTACATTTAATCTCTCCCTATCTGTTTTTGTTATTATTATTTTGTGTGGTCTAAACAAGAATCCACAACAATTCTTTTTCTTTTTTTTTTTTAATCATGTCACCCCAAGCAAGGCATTCCACTGCCACTATAGCGCAGGGGGTTACACAGGGCGATAGACGAGTTAGGATGTACATAGGGGAAGAGTTGGAGGGAATGGGTGTGAGTTAGTGTGTTAGGAGGTGTCTATTGACCTTATATTTAAACTCCTGGAGGTTATAGCCGTCGGGGAAGCAAGCATGTGGAAGGGAATTATATGTACGTAGCAAGCCAAACCAACAAATATATATATATATATATATATATATATATATATATATATATATATATATATATAGCATACTGATGATCCACGTATACTGTCTTAATATATATAGGAAAAACTACTAAAAAGTTGTAAGTTTAAAAGTGTATTTTTTGACACTATTTATTTATTTCTATTATTATATATATTTGTTATTTCACACCGGCCTCGGCCTTCCATCAGAAACAAATTCCACAGGCGGGAAGTGCGACAAAAGAAGCTATTGGAGTAGAAATTGCGGTTACATTTCATCGGTTTCACTGTAAAAGGGTGGGACCTAGTTGCCAAACTAGTATCTCGTGCAAACTCACACCTGGGGGGCACCAGTGATTTAAGTCCATCAGATCAGAAGTCATGAAAGTATTTATAGAAGAGGCACAGGGAAGCCACGTCACGCCGATGAATAACAAAAAGATTATCATTAAGAAAATCATTATGTTTATCATTACAACTATGGTTATCTTTAGAGTTCTTTAGATGTAGTATATCTGTTGTCTTAAACTTACACATGTTATAACTAAAGGTCTCTCTCAATCCCTCCCTCTCTCTCTGTCTCATTATATATATATATATATATATATATATATATATATATATATATATATTTCGTCAGGAGCAATAAGCAAGAGCTGGAAACATACACTTACACACCAAGTTCTTCAAAAGTCTAACGGTCAAAACGGAAGACACATTACCTTCATTATCAATAACCCCCAACCAACCCCACAACAACAACAACGAACTAAATATAAACAGCGGGTGATTCCAGCTCTTGCTTATTCTCCTGACGAAATGTTGGACATCCAACGTTGAAACAAACATATGATTGTAGAGGAGAGGACATATACAGAAAAAATTATGTTCATGTTCTAAAACATAATATATATATATATATATATATATATATATATATATATAATGACGTTAAAAAGGGGTGGGATTTTTTTTTAAATTATTGAATTTGCCAGCACGACATAAAAAAGGGGGAAAGCAGAAACAGAGATACATGACGCGATATTTGAAAACTTCACAATACGTCTCATAAGTTAAAAAACTAAAAATAAAACTGTGTCACAGAGGCAGAAGTGTTTTTCTTGAATACCACCCCATTTAGCTTAATGTGTATGGATATGTTTTTGGGCTTCTTCCTGAATAGAAATTTTGTAAGGTATTTGAATTAATAAAAAAATTGTTTTCCGCCATTGCTGTTGAACTGAGAATTTTTTGGCTGAAATGGCCATTCAACGAAATTAAATTTCTAAATATTTGAATTACTTTATATATTTGGCTCTGTAAATAGATAATATTATTTACATCGAGGCCCTCCACCTTGATCAATTTTAATATTAATAAAATCGATATTAATAAGATCGGATTTTTGGATTTTACTTATTTGCTTATCTTTTTTGGATTTTTAATATATATATATATATATATATATATATATATATATATATAGTCCTCGGAAATGAATTAAGTTCTTTCGATGACTGATTTCATGCGCCTATTGCTTAGGGGGTAGCAACCCCGACTGACACCCAATCGGTCGAGTTTCGATCCCAGCCAGAAGCAAGTGGAAGTGTCTAGTCACATTGATGAGCTGTGATACAGCGAAACAGGCTTGTTTGTGGATATATATATATATATATATATATATATATATATATATATATATATATATATCACTCATTTCCTTTGTTTATGGCAGTGCTTGAACGGAAAGTGCGTCAAGCATGTTAATTCATCTCACCACATGTGCACTAGTTTTGAGGACAAAAACAACATTGGCCGCGTCTGACAGCCACCATATTAACCAAATCTTGCCTTTCTTCAAAAATCAAATCACACTTGAAAGGAAAAATATTTCAAGACATCAAGGAAATCCTAATAAAAAAGTCAAGGTATCTATTGCAAAGCGTGATCCGGGAAGGCGTCAATCAAAGCAAACGAGGTTGAATAAGGTGTGTGGCTTTAGATGGGTACTACTGCGAAGGAAATTAATTGTCGAATTGTTACCTCTTTTAGTTTATTTTTTATTTTATTTTTTCCAGCACCAGACCCGATAATTAATCCCAAGCAAGTCGATAATGTGACTATAGCTCAAAAGTCTACTGGGGGGGGGGATGTTATTTAAGAAAATTTTATTAGGAAGCGGAAACACAATTTTAAGTAAGAAACAAGGTGTTATTTTCTTATAATCGTATCGCCCCGAGGAAGGCATTTTTACTGCCACTGTTTTGCATGGGGTTACATAGGAGGAAAGTTATGAGAAAGAGTGACAGGTTATTGGGGGTGTCAGGAAATGGGTAAGAGAAGGATGAGAATACTGATGAGATTTGAGTAGAAGGAGAAAGGAGCATGAGAGAGAGGATGCAGGTTAGTGAGATAGGAGATGACTATTGACTTTACATTTAAATTCTTGGAGATTGTAGCTGTCGGCGAAGCAAGTAAATGGAAGGGAATTCCACATGAGGGAAGTGCGAGAGAAATGCTGAGGAGAGGAATTTGCGTTTACACGTTATATGTTTCGCAGTAAAAGGGTGGGACCTATTTGCTAATCTTGTGGCTCGAGTAAATTCATATATAGGTGGCACCAGTGAGCTAAGTACATTGGAGCAGCAGCTGTGAAAGTATTTGTAGAAGAGTCACAGGGAAGCCACATTGCGCCGGTGAGAAAGTGACTGTACCAGAGCTGCCAAGTCGGGATCGATCACATTCCAGATTCTCATTGGATTCTGTCAAGGACACTTAGGTGGATAGCTGGAGCACTACAATAGATATGGCAGCAATGTTCAATGTTCGGGCGGCTGGTAGATTTATATATAAAACTTCCTGGCCCTACACAGTTATATAATATCATACTCTATTTTTGTTTTTATCCATATATTTAAACAGTTTTACATATCACTGATGCAAATTATCAAATCCGCCTGATCATATTGCAAAACAGTTATAAGAATTAATCTGTCCGACAAACACGCACATATATGTATAGACGTATGCAAAAACTTACTATATTTGCATAGATCAGGCGGTTGTCCTCATCTTCGTTGCCATATTCATGATGATTCGGCTATTGAATGCTCCTGCATTTTTTCAGGTGTGTGGAATTTTGAACAGAATGTTATAGATTTGTCATTAGATATTGTCAAAAATCTTTCGATTCTTCTTCTTTTGCCGTGACCGTTGTAGACGTAAGCAATCATGGTTCCCTAAATCTTCTTGCACTTTGTCGTTTTTAATATATTTTGGTTTGTCATCCATTTGTTTAAGCCCATCAAGTATGTCAAGCGCTGTTTTTCCCTGTCGCTATTTAACTCTATCCGCCACGTGAGTATCAGATTCTCCAAGCCCTCCCACCTCATTACATGACCCAGGAAGTTCAACTGTCTTTTCCTGATGATAAGTATTAGTTTCCTTTTCGTTTTCATCAATTATCTGACCTGCAAGTATCAGATTCTCTAAGCCCTTCTTCCTCGTTACATGTCTCACGAACTTCAGCTGTCTTTTCCTAATTTTATGTATCAATTTCCTTTTTGTTTCCATCCTTTGTCTGACTTGTGAGTATCATATTCTCCAAGCCGTCCATCCTCATTACATGTACCAGGAACTTCAGTTATCTTTTCCTGGTATTATGTATTAGTTTCCTTTTTGTTTCCATCCTTTATCTGACCTGTGAGTATCAGATTCTCCAAGCTCTCCTTCCTCATTACATGTCCCAGGAACCACCAGCTGTGTTTTCCTGGGGTTAAGTATTGTTTTCTTTTTCGTTTCCATCCTCTATCTAACCTTTGAGTATCAGATTCTCCAAGCCCTTATTCCTCATTAGATGCCCCAGGAAATTCAGCTGTCTTTTCCTGATGTTCAGTATCAGTTTCTTTTTTGTTTTCATCCTCTATCCGACCTGTGAGCATCAGATTCTCCAAGCCCTCCTTCCTCACTACATGTCCCGGGAACTTCAGCTGCCTTTTTCTGATGTTAAGTATTAGTTTCCTTTTCGTTTTCATCCACTATCTGACATGTGAGTATCAGATTCTCTAAGCCCATCTTTCTCATTACATGTCCCAGGAACTTGTGCTCTCTTTTGCTGCTGTTAAGTATAATTTCTTTTTCGTTTCTTCCTTTTATCAGACCTGTTAGTATCTTGAATAGCAAAATTATTTACAAATCTACCATCCGCCCGTGCATTGAATACTGCTGCCATATCTGGTCGGGTGCCCCTGCTGTTCTCCTCGGGCTTCTCGATAAGGTTCAGAGGAGGGTGTGTAATGTGATAGATACCGACTTGGCAGACCGCCTGCAGTCTCTCTCCCACCGGCGAGACGTGGCTTCCCTGTGTCTCTTCTATAAATACTTTCACGGCTTCTGCTCCGATGAACTTAGATCACTGGTGCCCCCTAAATACGAATTTACACGAGATACTAGATTAGCAACTAGATCCCACCCTTTTACAGTGAAACCGATAAAATGCAGCCGTAACTTCTACTCCAACAGTTTCTTTCCTCGCACATCCCGACTGTGGAATTCTCTTCCAAACGATTGCTTCCCCGACGGCTACAATCTCCAGGAGTTTAAATGTAAGGTCAATACGCACCTCCTAACACACTAACCTGCTCCCATTCTATCAAGCACTCTTCCCATCTGCCCGACCCTCATCCTCGCTATCCTTACTCATCTGTCACCTTTCTCCTGACATTCCCTATATCTATCCACTCCTTCTCTTTACCTTCCCCTATGTAGCCCCATGCGCAATAGTGGCAGTGGAATGCCTTGCTTGGGGTGAGATGATTAAAAAAAAAAAATCAGATTCTCTAAACCCTTCCACCTCATTACATGTCCCAGGAGCTTTAACTGTCTCCTCCTGATGTTTTGTATTAGTTTCCTTTTAGTTTCCATTAACGTTCCGACCTGTAAGTCTCAGATTCTCTAAACCCTTCTTCCTCGTTACATGTCTCACGAACTTCAGCTGTCTTTTCCTTATGTCCAGTAGTAGTTTTCTTTTCGTTTCCTTCTTCTATCTGACCTGTGAGTATCAAATTTTCCATCCCTCATTCCTCATTAGATGTCCCAGTAACTTCAGCTGTCTTCGTGAGTTTCGCTTTCATCTATTCAGAAACACGTAGTTACTCACTTTATTCAGTTCAGGGTAGCGTCACTATCCTTCTTTATTTCGTTTCCTACTTTTAACTTTGATATGATTATCCAGCAATCGCTTCCATTTAGGAGGCAATATATCATGTAAAAGTGCGGTCATTTTTTTCTTTTGGTTCCAATGGAAATTTTCTATGTCTAATCAGCTTCTGGAATGCATCCTTGGCCATGCCAAAGCGCATTCGGATCACAGTGTTGGACTTTCTATCATCTTCCCCGGTATTAAAATGTTCTATCTGTAGCAAACATTCTATATATATAACAGGGCGCTATCAATATTTTGATGAATGGTAACAAACAGAGGAGACCAAAATGACAATTACAGGTTTGAGATACTAAAATCAAGCAATTACCAAGATTTAAGTATTTGGAAAATATTCTAAAGGAAGACTGAAAGTGCGACACTGAGATCCAAAGTAGAATTGGAATGGCCAAGGATGTATTCCAGAAGCTGAGCAGAATATCAAGAGACAGAAAAATTTCGTTAGAAACAAACAAGACACTTTTGGATTGCTATGTGATGTCTGTACTTCAATATGGCAGTGAATGCTGGACAATATCATCGAAGATGAAGGAAAAACTTGAAGCAGCTGAAATGTGGTTCTACGGAAGCATACTGGACATAAAGTGGGGGATCAGTTCCATATTACACGCAATACATAAACTGTTTCTATACAATTATATTTCTGTGATCCAAAGGCACAAGGATTCATTCCAGGAGCTGAGAAGAGTACCAAGAAACAGGACAAATTCAGTAGAAACAAAGAAGAGAGTACTGGATTGCTGTGATGTCTGTACTTCAATATGGCAGTGAATGCTGGAAAATATCATGAAAGATGAAGGAAAAACTTCAAGCAACAGAAATGTGGCTCTACTGAAAGATGCTGCGAATATCACGAATTGAGCAAGTGATCAATGATCATGTTTTAGAAAGAATGGAAACAAAAATGAAATTAATACTGAGCATCAAGAAGAGACAGCTGAATTTTTTGGGACATACCATGAGGAAGGATGACTTGGAGAATCTGATACACTCAGATCAGACAGAGGGGAAAAGAGACAAGGGAAAGCAGGTAGATGGCAAAGCGGAGTTTGGGTTGGGGTAACGGTAGAAAGCGTGTTAAGATCTACCAGGGATAGGGAGACGTGGAAAGCCAGGATCGTTTACATCCTGAAGGGACATGGCACATAGAAGAAGAAGAACAAGAGAAAGGATTTTAAGAGCTAAAAGGGATAGGGAGATGTGGAAGGCCATGATCGCCTACGTCCTGAAGAGACATGGCATATAGAAGAAGAAGAAATATAGTAAGGAGCAAGATAAATATAAGTGAATTGATATCTAAATCTAAACTTATTTATAAATGGAACTTTTTGTGTGTGTGTGTGTGTGTGTGTGTGTGTGTGTGTGTGTGTGTGTGTGTGTGTGTCCCCGTTACCTACAGACTCCGAAACAGCTAAACCGATTTTCTTGAAAATTTACAGAGTTGTACCATAAGCGTCTGCGAGTGTTCTTAGCTAGGTTTTGTGTCGAGGCACACCCGATAAATATCGAAAATCTATAATCGAAAAAATCGGGTTATAGAAGGAGTGGTCCGGTTTTAATCAAATTTGATACACTCATAGACAAATACATAAGAAACAATATTCAGAAGTTTCAAAGTTGCAGTTCTTACAATAGTGCAGAAAATCGATAATATATATATATATATATATATATATATATATATATATATATATATATAAGACCAGATGTTTGTGTGTGTTTCTGTTTATCTGCCTGTATGTCTGTATTTTTTTCATCCTTTTTATTTTAGTTTTTGCTCTGGGTTTGGCTCTAAGTAGGTATAATTGTAGTTCTTAGGCTCAGCCATGATATCATTTACTCAGAAGACTTATTTAGCCTTTAAAATTCAGTTTGCGACGAAAAAAACTTATTTGATATCGATACGAGGAAATCAACATTTGACTTACATCCATTTATTTTTCTTTCAGACTACGGTTTAGCTTCAACTGGAAACAAATATTGCTTTTTAGTCTTTCGTGGCAACGTCCAAAGAGTCTGAGCGCCAGGACCATGGATTAATTTTAAAGATTTCATGACGCCCGAGCAACGCCTGGCTATACTGCTAGTTAGGAATAAGATGATTTTTTCATTCTTTAGTATAATATTTACCTGTTCCTTAATACTTTGAATTAAATACAGTTAGTCACCATATTGCACAACCTTCATATCAACGTGAGTCCTGGTTACATGCAAATAAATGCTGTATACATTGAGCATATTAAAAAAATGTTTTTATAAAAGTATTATTTATCGGAAAATATATATTTGTATTTGTTATCGTTGACAATCTTTTACCCATAAATAAAGCTTTCATTCTGGGAAAAAATATTTCTCTCTCAGGCTTTTTTTTTTTTGCCTTTATATTTTATTAAGCTTAATTCCGAAGAAAGGTATTCGTAAATAAAATAAATAAAAAGTGTCGAAAAACTATAAACGGATAAAAAATAATATCGATGAGGATTTATTTTTTTCTCCTCTCTGGAGAAAAGAAATCCCATAGAATTATCTATTTAAGAAAATATTTCATTTTGATATGACTCTTTCTAGGAAAGAGCCGCTGGGTTGTGCGAACCATTCTTTGTGTCCGACGTATATTAGAGCGCGTCAATGTACTTATTACCGCCCATTTTCTGCAGGCCTGTCCCTCTCTCTCCGTTCCTGATCTGTTTTTATATCACAATTTGTCAATCTTTTTCTTCGATGACGGATGATTACACCGCCTCACGTACGCACTCAAATATGCGCTCTGTCAAAATCTTCCATAACAGTCAACTGTAAGAAGTCAAGATAAGGAAATTATTATCATTTGTAAAAGAAAAATTCCAAGATGTAAATAACAAATTCGAGATATAATCATCAAGCAGCTGCAGAAGTTTGAATATATATGTTTATTTCATCTCGGGGTTAGTGAAAAAATCCATTGGAGAATCTGCAATGTAATTGATCCCAACCTGGTGGCTCAACTCCAGTCACTTTCTCAACGACGAAATGTGGATTTCCTCTGTCTCTTTTACTCATTTCCACCTACTAAGTAGATCTGTTTTCATAAGACGTCAGATCAGTACCAAACGAAGTAGTTTAATTTTGCAGTATTTAAATTATTCGAACTATTGTCCTCATCTTTGTTGACATTTCTACGAAGTTTCGGACGTTGTGCGCTCCGGCCATCTTCATGAGATAGAAGGCCGGAGCGTATAACGTACTAAACGTCGTACAACAAATATGAGACAATAGTCCGAATAATGTAAATACTACCTCATCTCAAAAATACAGACAAATACTAGTTGAATATTGATTTAAATTTTTTTTTTGCATAAATTTTAGGGGAATAACAATAATAATAATAATCCTTTCTATAATAATAAAGACCGTTGCGTATTTTTTGTTGTTGTTGACAAAATAAACCTAACATACGAATACGAGTTTCCCTCAAGATTTTATTCTAGGCCCTACGCTTTCTCTAATTTTCATTCAATCAGATCCCAAGTAGGCATCTACGCTAAGGAAAATACCATTTACTCCCTCCTCGATGAGAAATCTGCCCAGGCTGACGAAGCGAACTTCGCTGCTGATTTTAAAAAGGAACTGTAATCTGTAGTGGACTTGTGTAAGAAATGGCTCATAAATTTCAATGCTACCAAAACGAAGTTGCTGTCATTTACCCACCATAAAAAATCGCTCCTGGATGAGTTTTCTTCTTCTATGTACCCTGTCCATTCAGGATCATGCCTTTCCATGTCTCCCTATCCCTGGTGGCTCTTAGCACGCCTTCTCCTGTAACACCATGCCAACCTCGTTCCATCATCTACCTGATTAGGCCCTTCAAATCTGTTATCCGCTGCTTTCCTCTGTCTCTTTTCCCCTGTAACTGGCCTGTTAATATCAAGTTTTCCAGGCCCTCTTTCCTCTTTGCATGTCCCAGGAACTTTAGATGTCTCTTACTGATTATCAGTATTAATTTCCTTTTCGATTCCATCCTTTCCAAGACCTCATCATTGCTTACATGCTCGATCCATGGTATTCGCAGAATCCTTCTGTAGAACCATATTTCAGTTGCTTCAAGTTTTCCCTTCATCTTTGATGGTATTGTCCAGCATTCACTGCCATATTGAAGGACGGACAGCAAGTAGCAATCCAGTACTCTCTTCTTTGTTTCTAGCGAAATTGTCCTGTTTCTTAATACTCTTCTCAGCTCCTGGATTGAATCTTTGTGCTTTTGGAATATAAGTGTATAGAAACTGCTGTGACCACAAAGTGAGGACTCAGTCTATATATTGATTGTAATATGGAACTGATCCCCCTCTTTATATCCAGTATTCTTCTGTAGAACCACATTTCAGTTGCTTCAAGTTTTTCCTTCATCTTTGATGGTATTGTCCAGCATTCACTGCCATATTGAAGAACTGACAACACATAGCAATCCAGTACTCTCTTCTTTGTTTCTAGCGAAATTATCCTGTTTCTTAATACATTACTCAACTTCTGGAATGCTTCCTTCGATATGCCAATTCGCCTTCGGATCTCTGTGTCGCACTTTCCGTCTTCTGTTATAACACTTCCCAGGTATTTAAATGTCTGTACCTGCTTGATTCTAGTATCCCCCACCTGTATTTGTCATCTTAAACTTTGGTTTAAGATCAGTCTAGTCACTTTGAAACTAAAACATTGAGTCTTCTCGACCTAAATCTATCAGCCGACTTCAAGTGGAATGACTACATTGAAATCTTCTAAGTGTGCTGTTAGGAATGTTGGTTCACTGTATAGAGCCAAGAAGCTTTTCTCCTCTGAATCCATCTTGCACACATTCTTTTTATAATCATGTCGCCTAAAGCAAGTCATTCTACTGCAACTGTTGCGCAGGGGTTTACATAGGGAAAAGTGATGAGAAAGAGGGGTTAGTTACAGGAAATGTCAGGATGGTAATAGACGGAGGAGGATAATGAAGATCGGGGCTGAGTAGATAAAAAAGAGCTTGTGAGAATGGATGATTGATAGGAGATGTCTATTGACCTTATATTTAAATTCCTGGAAAATGTAGCTGTCGGGGAAGCAAGTATATAGAAGTGAATTCCACAGGTGGGAAGTGCGTGAAAAGTAGCTGTTAGAGTAGAAATTCGGTTACATTTTATCGGTTTTACTGTAAAAGGGTGGGACCTAGTTTCTAATCTTATAACTCGTGTAAATTCATACCCAGGGGGCACCAGTGATCTAAGTTCATTGGCGCAGAAGCCGTGAAAGTATTTATATTATTATTATTATTATTATTATTATTATTATTATTATTATTATCTCCAAGAATTTAAATGCAATGTCAATTGCCATCTCTTATCTTTTTGACTTGCATCTTTTCCCTTTCAACCTTTGTATCATGGCCTTTTCCCCGTCCCCTCTACTCGCACGCAGCTTTCTTCATACCAGGGTTCTCATCCTTCTCTTACCCATTCTGACACACCCTGTAACTTGTTTCTCTGTCTCATAATTGACCTCTTATTTAACCCCCTGCCCACCAGTGGCAGTACTGTCTTGCTTGTGGTGAAATAATTATGAAAGAATAATTTCTTATTTCGCCGCATTTTAACACCATCAGCGCCATTAAAAGCCAAAATTTAATTTTTATGTGTTCATAAGTAATTACTTCCCAAAAATCTATTGCTATTTTCTTAAATGTCTTTCTTGCTATTTTTTTTAACATGAAACTGTTTGGTATATTTACCATAGAAGTATATATCTTTCCATTTACTATAGAAAAACATACATTTCTAAACTTTCATAGTGTTTTGGTCCCTCAACAATTTCTCCATAGCTGGGACCCTAACAGGTGATACCTATCTGAGTCAGAGTAGACATGGGAGCAACAAAATTTCCGAGGTGGTAATACACTTCTCAAAACTTCCCAATCAGAGACCTTGCTGCCAGATGTATTTTATCGTCAAACAAATGACTTTAAATATATGAAAAGCGTTTTCTCTCAAATAGATTCTCCCAACACACATTTGGGTTAATATCATGAAAGAGTTCTTTCATGTTTGTTGTGAACTTTTCTTGGGTGATATGATACGTTATTCTGCTTTCACAATGGAATACATGATAGATCATACTCAGCTTTTGGGCATATAACAAGTTTGTTTGGACATTAGAGTCGATGATATATATATATATATATATATATATATATATATATATATATGCATATGCATATGTTGTATTTATATATATATATATATATGAATATGCATATATGTATTTATGTTGTATTTAATAATCTCGTAGGAAATGTTTAATAACACCAATGTTGTATTTAATAATCTCGTAGGAAATGTTTACTAACACCAATGTTGTATTTAATAATTGTAGGAAATGTTTAATAACGCCACTGTTGTATTTTATAATCTCGTAGGAAATGTTTAATAACGCCAATGTTGTATTTAATAATCTCATAGGAAATGTTTAATAACACCAGTGTTGTATTTAATAATCTCGTAGGAAATGTTTAATAACGCCAATGTTATTAGTTTAATAATCTCATAGGAAATGTTTAATAACACCAATAAGTTGTATTAATAATCTCGTAGGAAATGTTTAATAACGCTAATGTTGTATTTTATAATCTGGAGAAATGTTTAATAACACCAATGTTGTATTTAATAATCTCGTAGGAAATGTTTAATAACACCAATGCTGGCTTAATAATCTCATAGAAATGTTTAATAACACCAATGTCGATGAATAACTTGGAAATGTGTTTAATAACACCAATGTTGTAATGACAATCTCAGAATGTTTAATAACACCAATGTTGTATTTAATAATCTCGTAGCAAATGTTTAATAACACCAAAGTTGTATTTAATAGTCTCATAGAAATGTTTAATAACACCAGCAGTTGTATATTTAATAATCTCGTAGGAAATGTTTAATAACACCAATGTTGTATTTAAGAATCTCGTAGGAAATGTTTTAATAACACCAGTGTTGTATTTAATAACTTAGAAATGTTTAATAACGCCAATGTTGTATTTAATAATCTCGTAGGAAATGTTTAATAACGCCAATGTTGTATTTAATAACTTTAGAAATGTTTAATAATGTCTAATGGTTGTATTTAATAATCTCATAGGAAATGTTTAATAACACCAATGTTGTATTTAATAATCTCGTAGAAATGTTTAATAACGCCAATGTTGAGCCATAATCTCGTAGGAAATGTTGAATAACAATGTTGTATTTAATAATCTCGTAGGAAATGTTTAATAACACCAATGTTGTATTTAATAATCTCATAGGAAATGTTTAATAACACCAATGTTGTATTTGGAATAATCTCGTAGGAAATGTTTAATAACACCAATGTTGTATTTTATAATCTCGTAGGAAATGTTTAATAACGCCAATGTGTTGTATTTAATAATCTCGTAGGAAATGTTTAATAACACCAGTCGTTGTATTTAATAATCTCATAGGAAATGTTTAATAACACCAGTGTTGTATTTAATAATCTCGTAGGAAATGTTTAATAACACCAATGTTGTATTTAAGAATCTCGTAGGAAATGTTTAATAACAATTGTGTTGTATTTAATAATCTCGTAGGAAATGTTTAATAACGCCAATGTTGTATTTAATAACTGTAGGAATGTTTAATAACGCTAATGTTGTATTTAATAATCTCGTAGAAATGTTTGTAATAATACCAGTGTTGTATTTAATAATCCTTTAAAATGTTTAATAACACCAATAAGCATTAATAATCTCGTAGGAAATGTTTAATAACGCCAATGTCATATTTTATAATCTCGTAGGAAATGTTTAATAACGCCAATGTTGTATTTAATAATCTCGTAGGAAATGTTTAATAACACCAATGTTGTATTTAATAATCTCTTAGGAAATGTTTAATAACACCAATGTTGTATTTAATAATCTCGTAGGAAATGTTTAATAAATGTTCAATGTTGTATTTTATAACTGTAGAAAATGTTTAATAAACGCCATTGTTGTATTTAATAACTTGGTAGGAAATGTTTAATAACACCAGTGTTGTATTTAATAATCTCGTAGGAAATGTTTAATAACACCAATGTTGTATTTAATAATCTCGTAGGAAATGTTTAACAACGCCAATGTTGTATTTTATAATCTCGTAGGAAATGTTTAATAACGCCAATGTTGTATTTAATAATCTCGTAGGAAATGTTTAATAACACCAATGTTGTATTTAATAATCTCTTAGGAAATGTTTAATAACACCAATGTTGTATTTAATAATCTCTTAGAAATGTTTAATAATACCAATTGTTGTATTTAATAATCTCGTAGGAAATGTTTAATAACGTGCTGGTAATGTTGTATTTAATAATCTCGTAGGAAATGTTTAATAACGCCAATGTTGTATTTAATAATTCCGTAGGAAATGTTGAATAAATTCAATGTTGTATTTAATAATCTCGTAGGAAATGTTGAATAACGCCAATGTTGTATAATAATCTCGTAGGAATGTTTAATAACACCAATGTTGTATTTAATAATCTCGTAGGAAATGTTTAATAACGCCAATGTTGTATTTGAATAATCTCGGTGGAAATGTTTAATAACGCCAATGTTGTATTTAATAATCTCGTAGGAAATGTTGAAAATAACGCCAATGTTGTATTTAATAATCTCGTAGGAAATGTTTAATAACGCCAATACAGTATTTAATAATCTCGTAGAAAAGTGACAACAATAATGTTGTATTTAATAATCAGTAGGAAATGTTTAATAACACCGTTGTATTTAATATAATCTCAGGAAATGTTTAATACCGCCAGTGTTGTATTTAATAATCTCGTAGGAATTTTGAATAACGCCAATGTTGTATTTAATAATCCTGTAGGAAATGTTTAATAACGCCATGTTGTATTTAATAATCTCGTAGGAAATGTTTAATACCAATGTTGTCAATAATTGTAGGAAATGTTTACGTACCACGTTGGTTTAATAACTGTAGGAAATGTTTAATAATTCAATGTTGTATTTAATAATCTCGTAGGAAATGTTGGTCATAATGCCAATGTTGTATATAATCTCGTAGGAAATGTTTAATAATACACCCAATGTTGTATTTAATAACTTTTAGAAAATGTTTAATAACGCCAATGTTGTATTTAATAATCTCGTAGGAAATGTTTAATAACACCAATGTTGTATTTAGACATCTGGGAAATGTTTAATAACGCCAATGTTGTATTTAATAATCCTGAAATGTTTAATAACGCCAGTGTTGTATTTAATAATCTCGTAGGAAATGTTGAATAACGCCAACGTTGTATTTAACTTCAGAAGAAATGTTTAATAACGCCAATGTTGTATTTAATAATCTCGCAGGGAATGTTTAATAAATTCGTTTGTATTTAATAATTGTTGTGAAATGTTGAATAACGCCAATGTTGTATTTAATAAATCTTGTGAAATGTTTAATAACGCCAATGTTGTATTTAATAATCCTAGGAAATGTTTAATAACACCAATAAGCGTATTTAATAATCTTCGTAGAAAATGTTTAGTAACGCCAATGTTGTATTTATAACCTATAGGAAATGTTTAATAAACGCCAATGTTGTATTTATTAATCTCGTAGGAAATGTTGAATAACGCCAATGTTGTATATAATAATCTCGTAGGAATATTAATAACACCAATGTTGTATTTAATAACCTGTAGGAAATGTTTGTTAACGCCAATGTTGTATTTAATAATCTCGTAGGAAATGTTTAATAACGCCAATGTTGTATTTAATAATCTCGTAGGAAATGTTGAATAACGCCAGTGTTGTATTTAATAATCTCGTAGGAAATGTTTAATAACGCCATAATGTTGTATTTAATAATCGCGTAGGAAATGTTTAATAACGCCAATGTTGTATTTAATAATCTCGTAGGAAATGTTTAATAACACCAATGTTGTATTTAATAATCTCGTAGGAAATGTTTAATAACGCCAATGTTGTATTTAATAATCTCGTAGGAAATGTTTAATAACGCCAATGTTGTATTTAATAATCTCGTAGGAAATGTTGAATAACGCCAATGTTGTATATAATAATCTCGTAGGAAATGTTTAATAACACCAATGTTGTATTTAATAATCTCGTAGGAAATGTTTAATAACACCAATGTTGTATTTAATAATCTCGTAGGAAATGTTTAATAACACCAATGTTGTATTTAATAATCTCGTAGGAAATGTTTAATAACGCCAATGTTGTATTTAATAATCTCGTAGGAAATGTTTAATAACGCCAATGTTGTATTTAATAATCTCGTAGGAAATGTTGAATAACGCCAGTGTTGTATTTAATAATCTCGTAGGAAATGTTTAATAACGCCAATGTTGTATTTAATAATCTCGTAGGAAATGTTTAATAACGCCAATGTTGTATTTAATAATCTCGTAGGAAATGTTGAATAACGCCGATGTTGTATTTAATAATCTCGTAGGAAATGTTTAATAACGCCAATGTTGTATTTAATAATCTCGTAGGAAATGTTTAATAACGCCAATGTTGTATTTAATAATCTCGTAGGAAATGTTTAATAACACCAATGTTGTATTTAATAATCTCGTAGGAAATGTTTAATAACGCCAATGTTGTATTTAATAATCTCGTAGGAAATTTTTAATAACGCCAATGTTGTATTTAATAATCTCGTAGGAAATGTTTAATAACGCCAATGTTGTATTTAATATTCTCGTAGGAAATGTTTAATAACGCCAGTGTTGTATTTAATAATCTCGTAGGAAATGTTTAATAACGCCAATGTTGTATTTAATAATCTCGTAGGAAATGTTTAATAACACCAATGTTGTATTTAATAATCTCGTAGGAAATGTTTAATAACACCAATGTTGTATTTAATAATCTCGTAGGAAATGTTTAATAACACCAATGTTGTATTTAATAATCTCGTAGGAAATGTTTAATAACACCAATGTTGTATTTAATAATCTCGTAGGAAATGTTTAATAACGCCAATGTTGTCTTTAATAATCTCGTAGGAAATGTTTAATAACACCAATGTTGTATTTAATAATCTCGAAGGAAATGTTTAATAACACCAGTGTTGTATTTAATAATCTCGTAGGAAATGTTTAATAACGCCAATGTTGTATTTAATAATCTCGTAGGAAATGTTTAATAACACCAATGTTGTATTTAATAATCTCGTAGGAAATGTTTAATAACACCAATGTTGTATTTAATAATCTCGTAGGAAATGTTTAATAACGCCAATGTTGTATTTAATAATCTCGTAGGAAATGTTTAATAACGCCAATGTTGTATTTAATAATCTCGTAGGAAATGTTTAATAACACCAATGTTGTATTTAATAATCTCGTAGGAAATGTTTAATAACACCAAGGTTGTATTTAATAATCTCGTAGGAAATGTTTAATAACGCCAATGTTGTATTTAATAATCTCGTAGGAAATGTTTAATAACGCCAATGTTGTATTTAATAATCTCGTAGGAAATGTTTAATAACACCAATGTTGTATTTAATAATCTCGTAGGAAATGTTTAATAACACCAATGTTGTATTTAA
Source organism: Ascarosepion bandense (assembly GCA_037127315.1). Taxonomy (NCBI): domain Eukaryota; kingdom Metazoa; phylum Mollusca; class Cephalopoda; order Sepiida; family Sepiidae; genus Ascarosepion; species Ascarosepion bandense. The sequence goes on along the minus strand of JBBBDQ010002276.1, from coordinate 834,561 downwards.
TAATCTCGTAGGAAATGTTTAATAACGCCAATGTTGTATTTAATAATCTCGTAGGAAATGTTTAATAACGCCAATGTTGTATTTAATAATCTCGTAGGAAATGTTTAATAACACCAATGTTGTATTTAATAATCTCGTAGGAAATGTTTAATAACACCAATGTTGTATTTAATAATCTCGTAGGAAATGTTTAATAACGCCAATGTTGTATTTAATAATCTCGTAGGAAATGTTTAATAACGCCAATGTTGTATTTAATAATCTCGTAGGAAATGTTTAATAACACCAGTGTTGTATTTAATAATCTCGTAGGAAATGTTTAATAACGCCAATGTTGTATTTAAGAATCTCGTAGGAAATGTTTAAAAACACCAAGGTTGTATTTAATAATCTCGTAGGAAATGTTTAATAACGCCAATTTTGTATTTAATAATCTCGTAGGAAATGTTTAATAACGCCAATGTTGTATTTAATAATCTCGTAGGAAATGTTTAATAACACCAATGTTGTATTTAATAATCTCGTAGGAAATGTTTAATAACACCAAGGTTGTATTTAATAATCTCGTAGGAAATGTTTAATAACACCAATGTTGTATTTAATAATCTCGTAGGAAATGTTTAATAACACCAATGTTGTATTTAATAATCTCGTAGGAAATGTTTAATAACGCCAATGTTGTATTTAATAATCTCGTAGGAAATGTTTAATAACGCCAATGTTGTATTTAATAATCTCGTAAGAAATGTTTAATAACACCAGTGTTGTATTTAATAATCTCGTAGGAAATGTTTAATAACACCAATGTTGTATTTAAGAATCTCGTAGGAAATGTTTAATAACACCAAGGTTGTATTTAATAATCTCGTAGGAAATGTTTAATAACGCCAATTTTGTATTTAATAATCTCGTAGGAAATGTTTAATAACGCCAATGTTGTATTTAATAATCTCGTAGGAAATGTTTAATAACACCAATGTTGTATTTAATAATCTCGTAGGAAATGTTTAATAACGCCAATGTTGTATTTAATAATCTCGTAGGAAATGTTTAATAACGCCAATGTTGTATTTAATAATCTCGTAGGAAATGTTTAATAACACCAAGGTTGTATTTAATAATCTCGTAGGAAATGTTTATTAACGCCAATGTTGTATTTAATAATCTCGTAGGAAATGTTTAATAACACCAATGTTGTATTTAATAATCTCGTAGGAAATGTTTAATAACGCCAATGTTGTATTTAATAATCTCGTAGGAAATGTTTAATAACACCAGTGTTGTATTTAATAATCTCGTAGGAAATGTTTAATAACACCAATGTTGTATTGAAGAAGACTTGACTAATACCAAGCTAGCTTGGGTAAATGGATAACTGAACAAAGTTTAGGGTGGATAGCATAAAATCAAAATGTATTGAGTGTTAGAAAAGAGAGAAAATTGTGGAGAGCCCATATCTTCAAAACTTTGAAGGGACACGGTATATAAAATGACTGAGCTTGGCTAGAAGATCTAGGCGAGATAACATAAATACAAACTATATCAAATCCACGATAGAGAGGAAATTGTGGAGAGCCATGGTCACTTACGTTCTAAAGAAATACGGCACAGAGAAGAAGACGACTAAGCCTGAGTATATGAATGGTGGAAAAGGTTTAGGGGAGATAACAAAAAGACAAAATTTACTAAAAGCTACGACGGAGAGGAAATTGTGGAAAGTCATTATCACCTACGTTCTAACGGCTCTCGGCATATACAAGAAGAATAATGAGCTTGATAAAATGGACGGTAGAAAAAGGATTAGATATTAGGTCGTCCCAAAAGTTCGTAAACACTTGCGAAATGGGTCTATCTGGTCCAGCACAATCGAGATAAGCAATGGGTTCAGAAAGGACAAGAGACACAGTCGTTTCCAAAACAAGATTGATTCGGCAAGAAAATCATGTTGTGCGTTTGGTGGAACTTTGAACGAATTGTGCATTTTGTGTTAGTTCCAAATGGTCGTGCCATCAGTGCCGAACTTTACTGTCAGCAACTTGAGCGGGTCTACGAAAGGTTGAAGCAAAAGTACCCGGCTCTGATAAACCGAAAGCGCGCCTTGATGCAGCAGGACAATGCCAAGCAACACACCGCCAGAAAGACCAAAAACAAGTTTGAAGAGCTGGACGTCGTTGAGGTTCTGCCACATCCAGCCTACAGTCCTGACTGTGCTCCATCAGATTACGGCCTTTTCCGCTCAATGCAACACTTTCTGAAGGGCCGCCGATTCGACTCGTTTGATGAAGTCGAGGAAGCGTGTCAAGAATTCTTTGATTCGAAACAGGCTGAATGGTACTTTGACTAGATCCGAAAGCTTGCAGATCGATGGCAGAAAGTCTTGGAAAATGATGGTCTTTATTTTGAGCATTAATTGCGAATAAAATTTCAATTTTTTGCAAGTGTTTTCTGGTAACCTTAGATTACTTGGCGAGTAAAATTTCAATTTTTTGCAAGTATTTACGAACTTTTGGGACAACCTAATAACAAAAACACAACATTTATTAAAAGCTGCGAAGGACATAAATTGTGGAGAGCCATGGTAGCCATTGGCACATTGAAGAAGTTTATCGGATGTCTCAGCATTTTTACATTAATTAAATCTGGTTTCCTCCAAACGAGAATATTCTTATTTCAATATCAAAATAAGCCTGTATAAACGTCATTAATTTATCTATGATTCATATTCTTGTTCAACTTATTTGTTAATCATACGCTTTACATTTTTATTTGCATGTAAATATCTCTTCTTTATTTCGTTAGTGTTATTTTGTTTTAAAAATAATGGCTTTAAGATGGGCGGCCATAACATCTAGCGACGGTTTGTCGATCATCGTCTTGACATTTTACATTTCTTTCTCGGCTTATCACATTGTGAAATTAAGCCAGAGGACAGAAAAAAAATGCTTAATGCACATGGAACAACGCAACCTAAGCAAAATGTCTCGTTGAGGTCAGGAAAATATACTCTCACAGCTTATACTGCTGGTGCGATAATGGAAGTTCCTTACAGGCGTTTCTATCGCGTCAGAATAGAAAAAAGTCAAATAAGCAAGAGAGATGGGTTAATGAAAACCTTATTTAGTATTGTCTTTAAAAATTGATTGGCTCGCGGCTAATAGACAACATATCTGTCCATCACATTTTTATATCACATCTTTCAGGGTCTTCTGTACGAGGATGGGCTTGAAAGTATTTTCAAACAATGGTTTTATAAATTCGAAAGACAATACAAGGGTGGGTTAAAAATTGTTTTAATACTGTGTTTGAGTTTTGTTTAACGGCATATCAATCTCAGTGGGTTATTTGATGCCAAAAAGGTGTGGTTTTAAGGTATTTTTTAATGTTCAGTTATAGTGAGAAGGATGATTTAGTCAGATTTTAATGGAAATGTTTCTTTTAATTCTTTTTTTATTTTAGACTAGCAGTATAGCCCGGCGTTACTCGGGTGCAATGAAAGCTTTAAAACTAATCCATGGTCCCGGAGCTCAGACTCTTTGGACGTTGGTACGAAGTACTAAAAAGCAATAGTTGTCTCCAGTTAAAGCGAAACCGTAGACTGAAAGAAAAATGAACGGATGTAAGTCAAATTTTGATTGTCTGGTTTTCATAACAAATAAGTTTTTTTCGTCGTAAACTGAATTTTGAAGGCTAAATAAGTCCTCTGAGTAAATGCCATCATGGCTGAGACTAAGAACTATAATTATACCTACTTAGAGCCAAACCCGAAGCAAAACTAAAAAAAAGGGCTGAAAAAATGCAAACATACAGGCAGATAAACACACACACACACAAACATATTGCCTTTTATATATATATATATATATATATATATATATATATATATTATCGATTTTTTGCACTATTGTAAGTACTGCAACCGTGAAATCTCTGAATATCGTTTCTTATATCTTTGTCTACGTGTGTATCAAATTTGATTAAAATCGCACCACTCCTTCTATAATCCGATTTTTTCGATTATCGATTTTCGATATTTATCGTGGGTACCCCGACACAAAACCTAGTTAAGAACACTCACCGACGCTTATAGTACAACTGTGTACATTTTCAAGAAAATTGGTTCAGCCGTTTCGGAGTCTATAGATAACGGACTCTCTCTCTCTCTCTCTCTCTCTCTCTCACACACACACACACACACACACACACACACATACAGACAAAATTCAATTTATGAATATGTTTGAAAAACTGCAAATGTCGTCTAGTTTTGTATTCAAAAAATTTTTTTTTCTTTTAAAAATTTGTTATGGTAATATTTTTCCTTCAAAAATGTATATTTCTTTATCAAAGTCGTTTTTATGTATATATTTCTAAAAAAAAAACTGTATTTTTTATACTTTCATAGTGCTTTGACACAGTTTAGGGGTTAACTATTTGCCCAAAGCTGGGAACCTAACAGGAGCTACCACTCCGAGTCAAGGTGCTGAGAACAACAGCAATTAAGTGATGGTTCCATGCTCGTCACAACCTCCCAATCAGAGGCCTTGCTGCCAGATGTAGTTTACTGTCATGGCCAGGACCTGAATGGGTGATGCCAAATACTACATGCGTTAAATTTAATTCTTCTTACTGCATCATTTCTTTCAACATAAACTGAAAACCGACACTTTATACAAGGTTTCAAATGAAACAAGTGGCAACTTCTTTAGAAAATATACAAAATGTAGCATTGTGGTATTATTAAGTAATTTCACAAAGTGTTTAACCCCCAAAGACATTTATGCTGAGATGATTTCTACATTACGGTATGATACTTCATCTTTAGGTACAGTGCAAATTTGGGTAACTGAATTGAGGAGAGGAAGGAAGTGTTATGGATGTCCTGAAACACCACCGAGGCAAACATTGATCGCGTTCACCACATGGTGATGGACGACAGACGATTGACAATAACTCAAATAGGCAATGTTATTCGCATATATATTTTTATTTATTCATTTCATCGCAAGCAAGGTAATCTCACCGCCACTAATGCGTATGGTCTTACAGAGTAGGAAGTTCATGAAAAAGAGGGACTGGTTATAGGAAGTGTCCGGAAGTGTGTATGAGGAGGATGAGATTATTGTGTGATGAGAGTGAACTGGACGGAGAAAAGAGCATGAGGGAAAGGATGCGAGTCAGTGAGATAGATAACCCAAGTAAGACAGTCTACTGCCACTGGTGCGCAGGGGGTTACATAGAAGGAAAGTTGTGGGAAATAGTGACAGGTTCAGGAAGTGGGTAAGAGAAAGATGAGAATACTGATGAGAGTGGAGTAGACGGAGAAAGGAACACGAGAGAAAGTTATGAGAAAGAGTGACAGGTTATAGGGGGTGTCAGGAAGTGGGTAAGAGAAGGATGAGAATACTGATAAGAGTGGAGTGGACGGAGAAAGGAGCATGAGAGAAAGTTATGAGAAAGAGTGACAAGTTATAGGGGGTGTCAGGAAGTGGGTAAGAGAAGGATGAGAATACTGATAAGAGTGGAGTGGACGGAGAAAGGAACATGAGAGAAAGTTATGAGAAAGAGTGGCAAGTTATAGGGGTGTCAGGAAGTGGGTAAGAGAAGGATGAGAATACTGATGAGAGTGGAGTAGACGGAGAAAGGAACACGAGAGAAAGTTATGAGAAAGAGTGACAGGTTATAGGGGGTGTCAGGAAGTGGGTAAGAGAAGGATGAGAATACTGATGAGAGTGGAGTGGACGGAGAAAGGAACATGAGAGAAAGTTATGAGAAAGAGTGACAAGTTATAGGGGGTGTCAGGAAGTGGGTAAGAGAAGGATGAGAATACTGATGAGAGTGGAGTGGACGGAGAAAGGAACATGAGAGAAAGTTATGAGAAAGAGTGACAAGTTATAGGGGGTGTCAGGAAGTGGGTAAGAGAAGGATGAGAATACTGATGAGAGTGGAGTGGACGGAGAAAGGAACATGAGAGAAAGTTATGAGAAAGAGTGACAAGTTATAGGAGGTGTCAGGAAGTGGGTAAGAGAAGGATGAGAATACTGATGAGAGTGGAGTGGACGGAGAAAGGAACATGAGAGAAAGTTATGAGAAAGAGTGACAAGTTATAGGGGTGTCAGGAAGTGGGTAAGAGAAGGATGAGAATACTGATGAGAGTGGAGTGGACGGAGAAAGGAACATGAGAGAAAGTTATGAGAAAGAGTGGCAAGTTATAGGGGTGTCAGGAAGTGGGTAAGAGAAGGATGAGAATACTGATGAGAGTGGAGTGGACGGAGAAAGGAACATGAGAGAAAGTTATGAGAAAGAGTGACAAGTTATAGGGGGTGTCAGGAAGTGGGTAAGAGAAGGATGAGAATACTGATGAGAGTGGAGTGGACGCACAAAGGAGCATGAGAGAAAGTTATGAGAAAGAGTGACTAGTTAAAGGGGGTGTCAGGAAATGGGTAAGAAAAGGATGAGAATACTGATGAGAGTGGAGTAGACGTAGAAAGGAACACGAGAGAGAGGATGTGAGTCAGTGAGATATGAAATGACTATTGACCTTACATTTAAATTCTTGGATATTGTAGATGTCGGGGAAGCAAGTATATGGAAGAGAATTTCATAGGTCGGAAGTGCGACAAAAGAAGCTGCCAGTGTATAAAAATGTGAGAACAGTCAAAAAGTTATTATGAATATAAAATAATCTTCTAATTCATAGAGTGTTCATTAGTGGTCGCTGGCTCGGTCACATCTGATGACCACCATACCAGTGTCATTTACAAGCTCGTCATCTGAAAATTTGAGATATCCTTACAGCAGACCAAGTAACCGTCGCCTTGCCAATTAACCTGCGGTTGGAGAATTTTCCGATTTTCTTTCAGTATTGGGAGGGACCAGATGGCTCTTGAGAATTAAATGTCTTTATAGTCAATGAAATAGAAAAAAGAAACAGTTGTTTTGTTTTTTTCAAGTTTAAACTTTTGGAAGTTTTGAAGTGATAAAAATATGTAATTCTGCTTTCACAACGGACAGGGTTATTAGAGGTGATATGTGTGTATTATGTTGCAAATTTGTTTAAGTTTAAAATACCGTTTAATCTCTTTAAGAATTAGGAAAGGATTATATGGATTAATATTCTCAAAGGAATTATCTCTCGTTGTTTGTTTGTTTGGTTGATTTCCTTTAGCGACTTTTTCTTTTTAATTTATTTCTGAAATGCGTAATTTTCAATATGTTGGTACTATTTCGAACTATTGTTGTCATCTTGGTTGATACTAATAATTAACAGATAATCCATATCAGCTAATCAATGGACACCTGATGATGACTAGAGGGTACTTGATCGAAACGTTGTGTTTATTATAACATTTACATCAACCAAGATGGGAACAATACTTCCAAATAATACCAAGATATATCAAACCCTTTGGTAATACATATCACGTTGAATACACCGGTTCTCGTTCGATCACCGAAGTTAAGCAACGTGAGCCTGGTCAGTACCTAGATGGGTAACCGCTTGTGAATACCAGGCGCTGTAAGCGTTCAGTGACAAATGTGCGTTGTTGGGCAGTGGATGTCGGCTATGAAAGAGAAATCGGTGAGCCGAGTTCGAATTCCAGTTGAGTACCCTGCATTCGCATAAACACTGGTACCCTTGGGAAAGGTATTAATTCGTCACTCCCCTCCAATTATGGGTTAAATAACAGGATAGGGCCTGGAGGCAACCCATCCAGTGTTGGTTTCACAATAAAAACAGCCTTCGTAACTCTGGCAAAGCATCAAGTATTCAGCTATTTGACTATAAACTACGCCAGGGTTCCAAATGCACAGGGAATACTGGATGGGTGTAGTGAGTTCTATCTCGGCCAAGGACGACGACGAAGACGACGACTCCGCTTCAGAGAGGATGTGGGAAGAACAGCACACTTCTCAAAACTTCATAACTCTCGACCACAGGGCCTCCGTGCCGGATATAGTCTATCGTCTTAACCAGAACTAAAAAATATGTTCCCTTTTTTACTGCCACTTATGATATACACATAGCGGAGATTGGCGCTATTATTTAGATGTACAAACGGTAAGAAGATTGTAGTTGTTTCTTCGTCTTTAATTCTGGTTAAGATTTGCAGGGTGTGGCTGAAGCCAGTTCCCAGAAAATGCCTAGAGTAAAAAGAATAAGAGTCACGTTTGAGAATTATGCTGGGAAGTGTTCTAACAGAAAACGGAAAGTGCGACACAGAGATGCAAAGGCGAATTGTCATGGCGAAGGACGATAAAATTCGCTAAAAAGATTGATAAGAGTACAGGATTGCTAAGTGGTGTCACTTCTACAATATGGCAGTGAATGCTGTACAACGTCATCAAAGATGAAGGAAAAACTTAAAGTAATTGAAATGTGGTTCTACAGAAGGATGCTGTGGATATCATGGATTGAGCATGTGAGCCATGATGAGGTTTTGGAAAGGATGGAAACGAAAAGGAAATTAATACTGAGATCAGGAAGAGGCAGCTGAAATTCCTGGGAGATGCAGTGAGGAAGGAAGGCTTAGAGAACCTGATACTAACAGGCCAGGTAGAGGGGAAAAGAGACAATGGAAAACAGTGGATAACATATTTAAAAGGCCTGATCAGGTGGATGTCAGAACGAGGGTTGTGTTGTAACAAGAGGTAGCGTGCAAAAAGCCACCAGGTATAGGGAGACATGGAAAACCATGATTGCCTACGCCCTGAAAGGACAGGGCACATAGAAGAAGAAGAAGAAGAAGAAGAAGAAGAAGAAGAAGAAGAAGAAGAAGAAGAAGTCTGCTGAATAAGGTCATCAATTTGTAACATACAACGTGTGTTAGCACGTGCAATACCCTGTCTTCATCAGCCACCGAACAGGGGTGATGTCACGGTTTTGGTGGCTATGGAGGAACCGCCATCCATGGCGCCACCAGCAGCGTTTGCCATCAGGCAAGGTATGAAAATAAACTTGTTGATTGCCCCTCTTGTATATTCTCATAAAGACGTAAATTAAACGATCGTTCCTCTTTGCAGTTTGTATCGGCAATGAAATTTCCTGAACACGTTTGCCGTTATTAACGCACTCGTCTATATCTATTCGTTTTCTTTTGTATTGGTTGTTGCATGATGAGTTGTAATTTATTTTATTTTATTTATTTATTGCAAATATCACCATACATTTCTGTTTAAATACGACAGTCTGAGTAAAATAATTGGACTTACTCCCTTTGGAAAAGACAAGAATTTAGTTATTTAGAAAAATACCTAAAACAGATAGAACTAAAAGATACAACCCAATGGCAAAAGGTTAAGAATACAAATAAAGACGCCATAAAGGTACTTTGTTTATGGTTAGCACCATAACAATAACCCGATACTTTTAACATCCTAATGATCAGGACCAAAGTGTGTTTAGTTAGACTTCATTATGCACTAGCATCATAGCCTGGCGTTGCCCGTGCAACCCAGAACATTTTAGGAATTATTAAGGGTCTGGAAAGAATGGAAACGAAAAGGAAATTAATAGTGAGAATCAGGAAGAGACAACTAAAGTTCCTGGGACATGCAGTGAGGAAGGAGGGCTTGGAGACCCTGATACTATCATGCCAGATAGAGGGAAAAAGAGACAGAGGAAAGGCCTGAGCAGATGATTAGAGAAAGGGGATTGTTTGGTGTTACAGGAGAAAGCGTGCTAAGAGCCACTAGGGATAGGGAGACATGGAAGGTCATGATCGCCTACATCCTGAAAGGATAGGCTACATAGAAGAAGAATATATATGCCAACTGTTTATAAGAAATTATAATGTGGGTATAAAATGGGAGATCAATTCTATATTATAAACAATATATATACTGACCCCTCATTTTCTGACTATGCTAGTTTCTATACATTTATATTCTAGTTTTATGGGCTTGAGCTAGTGGATGACAGAGTGGGGTTTGTGTGGTGTAACAGGAGAAAGTGTGCTAAGAGCCACCAAAGATGATGAGCAATGATGAGGTTTTGGAAAGGATGGAGACAAAAAGGAAATTAATACTGAGCATCAGGAAGAGACAACTAAAGTTCCTGGGAGATGCAGTGAGGAAAGATGGCTTGGAGAACCTGATACTAACAGGCCAGATAGAGGGGAAAAGAGACAATGGAAAACAGTGGAGAACATATTTAAAAGGCCTGACCAGGTGGATGTCAGAACGAGGGTTGTGTTGTAACAAGAGGAAGCGTGCAAAAAGTCACCAGGGATAGGGAGACGTGGAAAACCATGATCGCCTACGTCCTGAAAGGACAGGGCACATAGAAGAAGAAGAAGAAGAATATTCCGAATAAGGTAATCAATTTGTAACATACAACGACTGTCTGAGTCAAATAATTGAACTTACTCTTTTTGGTAAAAAACAAGAATTTAGTTGTTTCGAAAAATACCTACAACAGAAAGCTAAAATCTAATGACAACGGTTAATTCTTGTTTTGTTCCCCGAAGGCCTTTACCACTTCAAATCTTTTCAATACATCCTTAATTCCGTGTAAATGTATAAACTGAACTCAAATCGATAATTGTTTATAGAAGAAACGTACCTTTTTTTCATGTTATCGACCAGAAATAAATCGGACTATATCTCACCCCTTCCCACCGTTCATATTTCTGATTCACCGCTGAGTGATCTGAGTTGTAGGATACTGTATTCGTTCTGTTTACGTTCTTTGGCAGCGATTACTCCGCGATTTGTTGTGTTTCGGGACTCATTTTCCGCGCATTAACCACTAAATGGAAGTAAAATATACTTTTGCACAGTACTGCAAATTTATAATATATATATATATATATATATATATATAATATAAATTATATTTTAGAACATGTACAATTTTTTTTATATATCAACTACAAATCGTACATTTGTTTCGATATTGAAACTACAATGTCTCATCATTATTCATTCGGATATATATATATATATATATATATATATATATATATATATATATATATATACTAGGTGCGATTGGTAAATTGTTGCAATTATTTTATTATTTCAAAGCAAAAGGCTATTATACTAAATATTAAATTTATTTTCTAACAAGTATTTTTTTCATGTTATCGACCAGAAATAAATCGGACTATATCTCACCCCTTCCCACCGTTCTTATTTCTGATTCACCGCTGAATGACCTGAGGCGTAGGATACTGAATTCGTTCTGTTTACGTCCTTTGGCAGCGATTACTCCGCGATTTGTTGTGTTTCGGAACTCATTTTCCGCGCATTAACCGCTAAATGGAAATAAAATGACCGAAAAATCGTAACACTGTGCCTGAATTCAGTCTACTGTTAATGGCAGTTCTGAACCGTGGTTACGGAGTGAGAGAATCAGCGACAAGAAGTTTCATATTTTCTGCTCGATAAAATCAAAAAATGTAGGTTTCTTCAATAAACAATTACCGATTTGAGTTCAAGATATACATTTGCACGGAAATAGGGATGTTTTGGAAAGATTTGAAGGGGTAAAGGGCTTCGGGGAACAAAACAAAAATTTAACGTGACAAATGGTTAAGAATACAAATAAAGATGCCATAAAGGTACATTGTTTATGGCTAGCACCATAACAATAAATCGATACTTTTAACATCCTAATGATCAGGACCAAAGTGTGTTTAGTTAGACTTCAGTACGCACTAGCATCATAGCCAGGCGTTGCCCGTGCAACATTTTAGTAATAATTAAATTAAACATTGGCACTTTTTTTTACATATTTTGTTTTTGTTTGTAAAAACATTTATTTTTTTTAAATATTTCTTTTGTTTCAAAATTACGGGGAAAATTCTTCACATATTTTTATTGACCAAATGAATTTTTAAGACGTCAGAATAAAGATTAAATATAAAGGTTCATTTTGTTTTTAATAAAAAAATATTTTAGTCGCGTTTGATACATGTGATTTGATTTCTGTGACGTGATTTAGCAACCATCTTAGATCTTAGATGTTATACGGAGCAAATGTAAACAATCGGCACCATTGGTCAAAAAGTGCGAAACGGAAAAATTGCTGAACTTAAACTCAAAAAGTATGTGTCAACCTGGCTTCCCTGTAAATATGTGTCCCTAGAAAGTTTGAATGGCGTAGCTTAAAAAATGGAGGCGTGCATAGGGAACAGTCACACACAGACTCACAGATTGCCTTTTATATATATAGATTACGAGCGACTATTAATATTTAGAGCGCTTGTCTTCTAAAGAAAGAATTAAAAAGCGCTGAAAAATATAACAGTAATACGCTTGCAAAATATCAAAAGAAAACGCAGTATCGTTGCTTATTTGCTTCTGTATGTGCTTTTTTGTTTTGCTTTATTCTTCTTAACGGCATTGTTCTGTTATTTCATTTAGATATACAGTACTGTGCAAAAGTATTAGGACAAAACTATTTTATTTTTCATGAGGTATCGAAATAAAGTTTAAAAACACCCCTGTCCTAACACAGTCCTAACACTTTTGCAAAAGTATGAGTACATGGGTGATTTTCCTAAAAACCTCATTGAAATTCAAATGCAGCGTGAAAAGCCAAACCATTGTAAGAATTATTTAAGAAAAAAGAAAGAGGAAGAAAGGCTTCGGAATTTGAATTAGCCAACCCAAAGCCCTAATCTCAATCCTATTGAACATCTATGGGATATTTTGAATAAAAAAAATTGATAAATCTAATGTTGCTTCGCAAGATACACTTTGGGAACAAATACAAGCTGCTTGGCAGGAGATACATTTAGATACCATGAAAAGCTTGTGATATCAATGCCTGACAGAATAAGGACTGTGATCAAACAAAAGGCTATTATGCTAAATACTAAATTTATTTATTAAGAATTTTTTCTTGTTAATTAATGTATTTAATAAATCAAATAAAATTACTTTAATTAAATTGTTTATTTTCTGTCAATATGCCTCAAAAATGTTAAAATAGTTCTTGTCTTGATACTTTTGCACAGTGCTGCCAATGTATAATATATATATATATATATATATATATATATATATATATATATATATATATATTTTATAAATTATATTTTAGAACATAACAATTTTTTTATATGTCAACTATATATATATATTGGTGCGAATGGTAAATTGTCGCAATTATTTTATTATTTCAATGCAAACAGCTATTATACTAAATATTAAATTTATTTTCTAACAAGGATTTTTCTCTTGTTAAAGCATTTGTTGAGTAAATCAAATACTTTAATTAAATTGTTTATTTTATGTCAATATACCTCATAAATGATAAAATAGTTCTTGTCTTAATACTGTTGCACAGTACTGTATATCACAACATATTCGTTTTATGGTAACCATTACCAGCATAAGCGATAAAACAGGAAAAAGTGATGTATCACCATCGGAGGTTGTCCTTACTTTTCTAAAATTAACAGAAAAAAAAACAGATTCTATAGGATTCTCTTGTCATCATTTTATTATCAAAATGTCCTCGGTGACACCATTATCATCTCTAAGAAATCGATATTTCATTGTGTGTACCAGGGCAAGTTCACCTCTAATATATTACATCGTATGACAAAATTATAACTAATAAAGCAGAGAATGTTACTTATAAGCAACTGAAATGTGGTTCTACAGAAGGATGCTGAGGATATCATGGACCGAGTATGTGAGTAATGACGAGGGTTTGGAAAGAATGGAAACGAAAATGAAATTAATCAGGAAGAGACAGCTGAAGCCCCTGGGAGATGCAGTGAGGAAGGAGAGCTTAGAGAACCAGATACTATCAGGCCAGATAGAGGAGAAAAGAGACAAGGGAAAGCAGTGGATAACATATTTGAAGGACCTGATTAGGTGGATGACGGAACCAGGGTTGCATGGCACAACAGGAAAAAAGCGTGCTAAGAGACACCAGGGATAGGGAGATGTTGAAACCATGATCGCCTACTTTCTGAAAAGATATGACACATAGAAGAAGAAGATGATGAAGAAGAAGAAGAAGAAGAAGAAGAAGAAAATCGAAAATGATATTAAATTAATTAAGGGTTCAGTCAGTTAAACGTGATACGTAATACACACATGGGCGTTCATGTCTCGCAAGAGTCATGACTGACTGGGCAAAATATTTCCTAGCAGTAGGTTGCTATAAATGTCTGTGGTAGATTGGTTGCCAACCAAGGATAAAAAATCCAATTTGTCTGCTAGTTAATCCAAGATGCAGGGAGATCAGATGGATTAGTGCACTTTCAAATTCTATTTGTGCGTAAGTGAATGCAACACATTTAATTTGAATTCGCATTATTCTCTCCGATTTCTCGTTAAATTAAAAAGTAAATGAAAAAAAATGAAATATTACAGAAGACTTGATCTTTCCTGAGCTAACGATTTCCATTTACATGAATTGGCATATTGAATTAAATCTGCAACTTTATAAGTCCTAGCCTGGCATCACAGTTTCAGTCGCTTTCCTAATTACGTAATGTAGCTACCCTATGCATTTTCCATAAATATTGTAATAATAATAGTTCTGATTAACATAACATTGTGGTACCAAGAATTTATAAATTAAAGGACAGCGTAGTTTTAGTAAAATCTCATCATTTTATAGCTGAAATAATATTTAGTATATTTAGTAGTACGCATTATGCTGACAATGGTGCCGATGACACCACAGTTTACTCTCGCCTCCAACAAAAATCTGGTGTAGGCGTCAAAGCTAACCTCGCAACCGAGATTGAAAAAGACCTCCAATCCATATTGGACTGGGGTAAGAAATGGCTAGTAAATTTTAATGCTTCTAAAACGAAGCTACTCTCAATTAACCATCATCGACAATCTCACCTACCTCCCATTAGCATGGACCCGGCTTGCCTCCCAGAGAGTAAAACACTACGCCTCCTTGGTCTCACACTTTCAGCGGACCTCAAATGGAATGACTATATCGAATCCATTGCTAAATCCGCTGCTATGAAAGTCGGTTCTCTGTGTAGGGCCCGGAAGTTTTTTCCGTCTAAATCTATCCTGCCCATATATAAATCTACCATCCGCCCGTGCATTGAATACTGCTGCCATATCTGGTTGGGTACCCCTGCTATTCTCCTCGGGCTTCTCGATAAGGTTCAGAGGAGGGTCTGTAATGTGATAGATACCGACTTGGCAGACAGCCTGCAGTCTCTCTCCCACCGGCGCGACGTGGCTTCCCTGTGTCTCTTCTATAAATACTTTCACGGCTTCTGCTCCGATGAACTTAGATCACTGGTGCCCCCTAAATACGAATTTGCACGAGATACTAGATTAGCAACTAGATCCCACCCTTTTACAGTGAAACCGATAAAATGCAGCCGTAACTTCTACTCCAACAGTTTCTTTCCTCGCACTTCCCGACTGTGGAATTCTCTTCCAAACGATTGCTTCCCCGACGGCTACAATCTTCAGGAGTTTAAATGTAAGGTCAATAGACACCTCCTAACACACTAACCCGCTCCCATTCTATCAAGCACTCTTCCCATCTGCCTAACCCTCATCCTCGCTATCCTTACTCATCTGTCACCTTCCTCCTGACATTCCCTATGTCTAACCACTCCTTCTCTTTACCTTCCCTAATATGTAACCCATGCGCAATAGTGGCAGTGGAATGCCTTGCTTGGGGTGAGATGATTAAAAAAAAAAAAGATCAGATGGATTAGTACACTTTCAAATTGTATTTCTGCGTATGTGAATGCAAAACATTTAATTTGAATTCGTATTATTCTCTCCTATTTCTCGTTAAATTAAAAAGTAAATGAAAAAAATTAAATATTACAAAAGACTTGAGCTTTCCTGAGCTAACGATTTCCATTTACATGAATTGGCATATTGAATTAAATCTGCAACTTTATAAGTCATAGCCTGGCATCTCAGTTTCAGTCGCTTTCCTAATTACGTAATGTAGCTACCCTATGCATTTTCCATAAATATTGTAATAATAATAGTTCTGATTAACATAACATTGTGGTACCAAGAATTTATAAATTAAAGGACAGCGTAGTTTGAGTAAAATCTCATCATTTTAGAGCTGAAATGGCTATATTTAGTAGTACGTATTATGCTGACAATGTCTTCCCTCACACTTCTGCCTTGAGGAATTGTCTTCCGGCTTCTTGCTACACAGTCAATTTCGTTCTTCAAAAATTTAAATGCAATGTCAATCGTTATTAACTGTTTTCTTCGTTCCTCTTCCTTTAATTAATCCTTCCATTAATCATGCTTTCTTCTTCTCATATTATTATAAGTCCTATGTTAAGAGTTTCTTCTCTCACTTTTAGAACTCTTCTAGCCTCTTGCTTCCCAGTCAAGTTTCATCATTCAAAATTTAAATGCAATGTCAATTGTTATTTACTGTCTTTGTAATTCTTTTTCTTTTATTTTTCTCTCACCTTAATTATGTTTTCTTCTTAACATATTATTCTAAGTCCTATGCTAACAGTTTCTTTCCTCGCTTGTAAAACTCTCTTCCGGATTCTTACTTTCCGCTCAAGTTTGATCTTCGAAAATTTAAATGCAATGTCAATCATTATTTACTGCCTTCTTGATTCCTGTGCTTGTATTGTTCTCTCGCCTTAATTATATTTTCTTCTTCTCATATTATTATAAGTCCTATGCTAACAGTTTCTTCTCTCGCTTGTGAACCTCTCTTCCAGCATCTTGCTTTCCAATCAGTGGTTATTGACTGTCTTCTTGATTCCTGTCCTTTTATTGTTCTCTCGCCTTAATTATATTTTCTTCTTCTCATGTTATTATAAGTCCTAAGCTAACAGTTTCTTCCCTCGCTTGTATAACTCTCTTCCGGATTCTTACTTTCCAGTTACCTTTGATATTCCAAAATGTAAATGCAATGTCAATCGTTATTTACCGCCTTCTTGATTCCTCTTCTTTCAAGCTTGTCTGTTCTTAATTATGCTTCTTCTTCTCCTGTTATTACAACTCTAATGCTAACAGTTTCTTCTCTCGTTTGTGGAATTTTCTTTCGGCTTTTTGTTTCTCAGTCAGCTTTGATTTTCGAAAATTTAAGTCACATGTAAATCGGTATTTTCTATATTCTTTGTTTTGTTTTATTCTTCTTAATAATTTATTTTTATCATATTCAGTAAACCCCTGCAGCAAATAGGATTGCCATTCTTGGAGTCGAATAATTAAAACACTCCCAGCCTACTAGAGGCACGATGCAGTAATGGATAACAGCTAATATTCAGAGACCGAGTTCGAAATCCAGTCGAGTTCATTACAGTCACTTACTTGCTAAAACCCTTGGGAAGGGTATGAAGTATCTTATCTCCACCCTACCACCGTAAATAGGTAACTAACAGAACAAACTGCTTTCTATAGCTTAATTTTTCAACCAGTCTTTGAGAAGCAAAATCGCTGTATTCAGAACAATCCTGGAGGTGGACCACTTCACCCAGAGGATAAAGGGGTCTGTGTAGATTTAACACCCCTTCATGAAAAATGACAAGTTATAGAAGGATCGACGAATCAGCCCAGAACAGAGTGCAATTGTGAGGGGTCATCGACTGTCAATGCTCTACTGGGAGCGATGGGCTAAGTGGAAGAGAGGCTTAGATTTTAAAATATTTGTTTTTTGTGTCATGCTATCGTACGGAATTATAAGCCGACTATTCACCCATGCATTGAATATTACGGTCATATTTGGTCTGGTGTTCCAGCTATATATTTCGAGGATCTTTTAATCTGCAATTTAATTGATGCTAATCTGGCATCCCGATTTCAATCATTTACTCCCTCTGTCTTTTTTACACGTATTTTCATCGAAATTGCTTTGGACAGCTTTTCTTCCCTGGTATGCCGACCATGTGCATTGACGCGTGCTACTAGACCGACATCAAGGTCCCACTATTTTAACATCAATAGCGTTAAATTTAATCGCTTTTTTTCTAACAGTTTCTTTACTTGCAAATAGAAGTGAGTTTAACAAACGAGAAGTACATGCTTCCCTGATAGCTACTATCTCCAAAAGTTTAAAATTCAACGTCAATGGCCACTTATTATCTACATGATTGTCATCAATCTCTTGTATTTTCTTCCACATCCCCCGTATCTATTTTGAATATCTTTCATGATCAAAGAGAAATAGGCATTGCAACCGACGTTATAACAAGATGAAAAAAAAAATCCTTTCGAAAATTACTGTTTTCTACAAGCAGTAGTTTATGTTTAATATCTTTCATGATCAAAGACGAATGGGCGTTGCAACCCGCGTTGTAGCAGGAGAATAAAAGAAAAAAAAAAGGAGATCCTTTCGAGAGTTGCTGTTTTCTGCAAGCAGTGGTTTATGTGTAGTATCTTTCATGATCTGGGAGGAATAGGCGTTGCAACCGACATTGTAGCAGGAAGATAGAAAAAGGATCCTTTCGAAAATTACTGTTTTCTACAAGCAGTAGTTTATGTCTAATATCTTTAATGACCAAAGAGGAACAGGCGTTGCAACCGACGTTAAAAAATAAATCCTTTCGAAAATTACTGTTTTCTACAAGCACTAGTCTATGTATAATATCTTTCATGATCAAAGAGGAATAGGTGTTGCAACCGACGTTATAACAATAAGATAAAAAAATCCTTTCGAAAATTATTGTTTTTTACAAGCAGTAGTTTATGTAAAATATCGTTCATGATCAAAGAGGAATAAGCGTTGCAACCGACGCTATGACAAGATAAAAAAATCCTTTCGAAAATTATTTTCTACAAGCAGTAGTTTATGTCTAATATCTTTAATCACCAAAGAGGAACAGGCGTTGCAACCGACGTTGAAAAAAATCCCTTTGAAAATTAATGTTTTCTACAAGCACTAGTCTATGTATAATATATTTCATGATCAAAGAGGAATAGGCGTTGCAACCGACGTTATAACAATAAGATAAAAAAAATCATTTCGAAAATTATTGTTTTTTACAAACAGTAGTTTATGTATAATATCTTTTTTTACCGCGAGGTTGTAAAAAACACCAGGTTGAGGAACTGGCGCGGGATATCCTTCTCTTAATGAGGGTGAATGGGCCTCTCTTAAGCCATGGTAGGCAACCCATATAGTGATGGTGTCACGATTAAAACACCCTTGGTAGCTCTGGCGAAGCATCAAATATTCAGCTACTGACAAGATTTCGAATCTCGATCGAGGCCGCAGAATGTTGAATGATAATGATAATGTATCTATTTTCTCTCATTGTAAACACCCTCCCTGTGCACCAGCGGCGTTTCTGCCTTGCTTGAAGTGAAATAATTATTAAAAAAAAGACTGAAAAAAGTAGCTGAAGACGTGATGCCAGGTCAGGACAAATAAAATATCTGTTTCTTCCTTTTATTTTATCAAAAATATCAATTAAGAAATTGAATAAATTCTCGCTGATTTACCATGAAAAGTAGTGTTTTATTTACAAAAATTACTAAGAAACATGTCACTGAAAGTAGTGTCCATCGCTGGCCACTAAATCTTCCATGTGCACATTTAAACGTTGAAAAAGTTCCTTTCTGGTTAACCACGTCTATGTAATGTTATCACTCTTGGGTTGGTATTTCAACTTCAGTTAATTTTCTAAAGGCGTGACGTAGCTTCTTTGTGTTGCTTCTATAAATATTTGCCTGACAATTTTTTGAAGAGCCTTCCAATTTGGTACTTAAACTTGGTAACTAATTTTAGCTAATTGTTACTTTCTCGCAAAATTTACTGAAATTTAATATGCGTAAAAATTCGTCTATATTCATCTATGTGTGAAATTTGAAAATGAAAGAAGGTTTGAAATAAAAAAATAAAATAAAAATTGATGACAGAATAAAAGTATGAGAGAAAGAGAATGACACTGTTGTAGGGAATGAATGAATGATTGAATGAATGAATTAAAGATTAAAAAAGTGAAAAACAAAAAAAAATCGATAGAAATTTGACAATTAATGCAAAAGAAAGCAAGAAAGAAATGGGAGAAATCAAGAAAAATAAATCCAAACAGAAATGAAAATATACTAGGAAGAAAGAAAAAAGAAAGAAAGAAAGAAAGAAAAAGAAAGAAAGAATGAAAGCAAGAATAAATGGAAGAAATCAAGAAAAATAAATCCAAACAGAAACGAAAAAATACTAGGAAGAAAGAAAAAAGAATAAAAGAAAACAGAAAGAAAGAAAAAAAGAAAGCAAGAAAGAAAAAGAATAAAGAAAAAGAAAGAAAAAACGAAAGAAAGAAAGAAATGGGAGAAATCAAGAAAAATAAATCCAAACAGAAACGAAAAAATACTAGGAACATAGAAAAAAGAATGAAATAAAAAAAAAGAAAAACGCAAACAAAAAAGAAAATAACAGAAATTAAAAAAATTCGACAAGTAGAGAATAACATTTAATTAAACAATAAAAAAGAAATCCCTGTCATGAAAATAGTAAAATCAATTTGTATAAAAAAAGAAACAAAGAAAAGAGAAAGATAGAAAGGAAGAAAGAAATGGGAGAAATCAAGAAAAATAAATCCAAACAGAAACGAAAAATATTAGAAAGAAAGAAAGAAAGAAAGAAAGAAATAGAAGAAATCAAGAAAAAATAAATCCAAACAGAAACGAAAAATATTAGGAAGAAAGAAAAAAGAATGAAATAATGAAAGAAAGAAGAACGCAAACAAAAAATTAAAAATTGAAATTAAAACCAACAAGTAGAAAATAAGTTTTAATTAAAAAGAATAAAAAAAAAATGTCATGAAAAAAGTAAAATCAATTTGTTTAAGAAAGAAGAAAAAATCAAAGGAAAAAGAAGGATAGAAATGAATAAAAAAGAGAACAGTACAACGACAAAATTAACAATTAGAGAATGACTTTTAATTAAAAAGAAAGAAATCCATACCACGAAAAAAGTAAAATCAATTTGTTTAAAAAAAAGAAACAAAGAAAAAAGAAATATAGAAAGGAAGAAAGAAAGAAACAAACAAACAAACAAACAAAGAAAAAAGAAAGAAAGATAAAAGAAAGAAAAAAGAAAAAAGAAAGAGAAAAATAGAAAGAAAAAGAAAGAAAGAAAGAAAAAGAGAAAAGAAAAAAGGAAGATAGAAAGAGGGAAAGAAAAATATGAAAAAAGAAAGACAGAAAGATAAAAAGAACAAAGAAAGACAGAAAGATAAAAAGAAGAAAGAAAGAAAGAAAGAAAGAAAGATAACAACGAATAAATAAAGAAACTCATGACACGGAAAAGTTAAAAAATCAATTCATCTATAAAAGAAGAAACAATATGAAAGAAAGAAAGAAAGAAAGAAAGAAAGAAAGATAAAGTGCAATATATGAAATAGGAAGTAAGTGAATGAAACTACTCCGAATAAAAGCAGATGTAGTTTGAAAGAAAGAACACAGTTTCTCAAGAAAATGTTATGCTTAAATGTAATAAAAGAACGTAAAAAAAATGTAATAGACGAATTCAGAAAAATCGAACTATATAAACTAGATTGTATATTATAAATTTCATTATTGATATTTTATATTTAATTCGCCTGCAGAGAACTTAACGCCACGGTATGTTGCAAATCTGTCGACTCCATTAAATACTGGCGTCTTTTGATTTTAAATGTCTTCAGACCGTCATTTGTTTAAGCTAGGAAATCGCAAAGTAAATCCTCGTTACATATCCTGTTAAGCATAGGATGCCTACAAGGCAAGTGTCATAAAAAAATCTAGCATTGGTCTTTAAAGACGACGGATATCCTGTCGGGATTATCTCATATAAATCACAGCGGATATGAGCGGTGAAATTACTGCTACATGTGATCCAGTATGGCGCCATTTTCAATGACAGATTTTTTTAAAAATAATATGTTGTTGTTATTTCAGTTTTAGTTTAACGTTTACTTATATTTGTAGCATTTTCTTTCTCTTTATATTTCACAGATTTAGGCCTTTGTTTTCTCGGCATTCGCGTTTGATATATTTTGTAATGAAATTGTAAATCATATTAATCGATATTACGTTAGCTCCTCTTTTTCTACTTCTTCTTCTTTCCCAATTTCTTCTTCTTCTTCTTCTTCTTTTTTCTTTTTTCTTCTTCTTCTTCCCTTTCCCAATTTCTTCTTTTTCTTCTTCTTCTTTTTCTTCTTTTTCTTCTTCTTCTTCTTCTTCTTCTTCTTTTTCTTCTTTTTCTTCTTCTTTCCCAATTTCTTCTTCTTCTTCTTCTTCTTCTTCTTCCTTCTTCTTTCCCAATTTCTTCTTTTTCTTCTTCTTCTTCTTCTTTCCCAATTTCTTTTTCTTCTTTTTCTTCTTTTTCTTCTTCTTTTTCTTCTTCTTTTTCTTCTTCTTCTTCTTCTTCTTCTTCTTCTTCTTCTTCTTCTTCTTCTTCTTCTTCTTCTTCTTCTTCTTCTTCTTCTTCTTCTTCTTCTTCTTCTTCTTCTTCTTCTTCTTCTTCTTCTTCTTACTTCTTCTGTCATTGCCTTTACTTTTTCTTATTTCTTATTATTTCTACAAAAAATTCTTTCCTGAAAGACTGTTTGAAAGCCTGTTTGAAAGACTGAAAAAGAATGTGAATCTTAACGAATGGTAAAAAAGAATACAGACTAGAAAAAAATTAGAAAGGAATGCGAAAAAATAAAGAGAAAGAGAAAGAAGAAAGGAAGATGGAAAGAAAGAAAGAAAGAAGAAAGAAGAAAGAAAAAAATGATAGAAAAACAAAATGGGAATTATCAGTATAAATGAAATAAAGAAATAAAAAAACAATATAAAAACTAAAAATGAAAGAAAGAAGGGAAGGAAAACAAAGTAAAGAAAGAAAGAAAAAGAAAGAAAGAAAAAAGAAAGAAAGAAGAATGAACGAAATGGGTGAAAATTTTTCAAAAGAACATAAAATATACAAAAATAGATGAAAAGAAAAGTAGAGAGAATCAAAGAAAGAAAGAAAGAAAGAAAGAAAGAAAGAAAGAAAAGCCGACGGAACAAATATGATTGAAGGAAAGAAAAAAGTTAAATAACAAAAAGTTGTTGAAAGAAAGAAAGAAAGAAAGAAAGAAAGAAAGAAAGAAAGAAATCACAGGGAGATGTAAGGAAAATATAGGCAGAAAAGTAATATAAAAGCCAAGGAAAGAAAGAAAGAAAAAAAGAAAGAAAGAAAAAAAGAAAGAAAAAATAAAAAGAAAAAAATCGCAGGCAGACGTAACAAAAATATACGCAAGAAAGTAATATAAAAGCCGAAGAAAGAATGAAAGAAAGAAAGAAAGAAAGAAAGAAAGATAAAGAAAGAAAGAAAGATAAAGAACGAATGAAAGAATGAAAGATAAAGAAAGAAAGAAAGAAAGAAAGAAAGAAAAATTTTAGGCAGACGTAACGAAAATATAAGCAAGAAAATAATATAAAAACCGAAGAAAGAAAGAAAGAAAGAAAGGAAGAAAGAAAGAAAGAGAGAAAGAAAGAAAGAAAGAAAGAAATCACAGGCAGACATAAGGAAAATATAGACAGAAAAGTAATATAAACGTCAAAGAAAGAAAGAAAGAAAGAAAGAAAGAAAGAAAGAAAGACAGAAAAATCTCAGGCAGACGTAACGAAAATATACGCAAGAAAGTAATATAAAAGCCGGAGAAAGAAAGAAAGAAAGAAAGAAAGAAAGAAAGAAAGAAAGAAAGAACAAGCAAGCAAGAAAGAAAGAAAGTGGCAGGCAAATGTAACGGTAATAATCATAACAAAACGTAACAAAAAAGCTGAAGAAATAAAGAAGTAAAAAAGGAAAGAAAGGGAATCGAAATAAACACGTTGAAAGAAAAGAGAGTGGGAAAAAGAAATAAAAAGGAGAGACTGTAAAAGAAAAGAGAATAAAACGGAAAAAGCAAAGCAAATAAATAAGTAAAAAGAAAAAAAGAAAAGTTTTAAAAAAGCAAGCATAAACAAACGAAACAAACCAGCGAATTAAAAAAACCAAAATATCTAAACATACGAGGCGAACAAGACAGAGTTAACATTTGCACACCAATATCATCTCTTCATATTTGAAACATCTCTGCACATACGCCATATTATGAAAAGCAGTGCCTGTTTAAGAGAAAAAAGCCGAAGGAAAACGTTAGACATGATGATTCTTCCAAAAATCACATCAGATATTGTACTCTTTAAGCTCATTTACAGGAATCTGGTATCAGTCAGTAGTTTTTGTAACTATAAGACCTTACGAGAGATCGATTCTAAAATATAAAGATTTTTTTTTTCTATAAAAAATTGTATTTATAAAATGGTTGCCTTTGCGCTTGCGTGTCTGTGATTAATCATTTTCCCTTGTTATTTTTTCCGTTTTAATATTTATTTCTATATTTTTTTTGTAGTTTACCGTTAAAGCTAGCTTCCATATTAATGTCGATACTTTTTCACCAAACTGAAAAAAATAAGTCTTCAATTATCTTCAGCAGGGCATTAACCTTTCTCGATCATTCGAATGAGTTCCCCATATATCTCTTCCTTCATTTTTCTAATGATTTTCTTATATTCCAAGCTTGTTTCTAATATCCATTCGTTTGTATATTCTATTCTTGATCGCATACCGAGAAAAAAAAAGGACACTTCTATACGGTCCGTATCCCTCTTCTTCTGGTTGCATTGCAACGTTTTCCTGTTCGTGGTGATGTTTTATAAAGAATTTTCATGTGGCAGAATCGGTCACATAGTACTTTTAAAATTATACGAAGGTAAGTCAAAAATTATCCGAACTTTCGCTTTGAACGTGATCACGCCATTTTTCTTGCTGCTATTACAGTGGAAACATGGGCGCTCCGCTATCAGTGAGTACCAAGGAAGAATAAAGAGCAGTTTGTCCGATTTCGCTCGTCAGAATGTTTCGGGGCATTTAACATAATAGGGCGACAGCAAACTACCACGTAGACGTGTGTATAAGTGGATTGAGAAGCTTAAACGTTACTGGGCAAGCCTGACACGCGTAGAAAGAGGAAGACGCCCGTCAACCTCTGTCACTGACGTGAAGATTCAAGAAGTTCCAGAGATGGTAATGGCGAACAGGCGAGTTATCATCGATAAGGTATCGTGTCTTCTGCAGATTCGGATCACTGCTATTTCATCCTTCATAGTGAAAACTGCTACCAGAGCGGTCATGTTTATACTGTAATATCAGCATGGAAACAGGGACGATCAAGTTCAAACTTCGATCCCGGGATCATAGTAATAACAAATATGAGATGGCGTCAGCAGGAGGCAGTGTGAAAAACCTAAAGTTATAACGAAAATGCGAGTATTTCTTTGTTTATCCTTGTTTATCCACTACTGAAATTTTTGTTACTCAGTCAGTCAGTTAACTGCTATACGTGATACACGCTTGGGCGATCATATTTCGAAAGAGACATGACTGACTAGGCAGAAGATTATCCCGCAGTAGGTTGCCATTGCTTTCTGCGGTAGACTGGTTGCCGGCCAAGGCTATAGAACCCAATCTGTCCTATTATTTGACTCATAACAAGACGGGGGAAGTTATGTACTATATTATTGTAGTAATTAGTGGGGGATCAGTTTATTACTTCAAAACAATAGGAAATCGATCCCCCACTTTATACCCAATAGAAGCCTTAATCGTGTTTTCAACTATTATATTCAGTCAGTCAGTTAAGTGCCATACGTGACACACGCTTGGGCGATCATGTCTGGAAAGAGACATGACTGAGTGGGCAGAAGAGTATCCCGCAGTAGGTTGCCATTGCTTTCTGCGGTAGACTTGTTGCCGACCAAGGCTATAGAACCCAGTCTGTCCTGTTATTTAACCCATAACTAAAAGGAAGAAATGGGTTAATACCTTTCCCAAGGGTATTTGTGCGTAAGTGAATACAATGTATTCAACTGGAATTCGAACTCGGCTCCCCGTTATTTATTAATATAAATATCAAACAACATTCAAGTTAGCGTGTTAATAGATGCATTTGTTTTATGAGCTTAAGAGGAGATGGTAAGTTCAGCTTATAGGGATATGTAGAATAGACAACAGTTTAACTTGAAGATGTTATTATTGTAGTTATCAAGAAACAAACTTTTCGAAGTTGGTGCTACAAAACTATTGTTCTCAGGAATAAAACTTTTGAGAAGTTATTCTTTTTTATCAATTTAATGTAAAGGGAATGGGGATGATTCGACTCTGTGTAAGTCGCATGGTTATATAACTACTACTTTTATTTATTTATTTATTTCTGCTTTTTTATTTTTTTGTTTTATGACATTTCTTTTTAGCTTTTTCTCTTTTTTAATTCTTTCTCACCTCTTGATTTCTCACTGGTGCCAAGATGATTCCGTGTTTTTGTTTGTGATGGCGGACTGTGTCGTCTGATAACGGACCACGAAATAAACAGTCTGTCCTCTAGTGATTAAGAAGAAACATTTTGTTATACGTGAATCCCCCCCCCCATCTCTAATTCGATGGGATATCCGTCAATCCTCAACTGGATAAATCGACCATTCTTGATATCCTGATTTTAAGATGTCATAGTTTTGTCGCTGAACTAAAATCTAATAAACAGGGGGAAAATGGCGGACAAGAAAAGACAGTTTCTAATCTGTAGTCGCTGTAAGATAAATCTAATGAAACTAGCATTAGCACTGTGCCCATAATCGCAAAAAACCCGGATGTGCGTTTCATTAATTAAATCCCCTACTTGCAAATGTTTCATGTTTCGCTAACACACACACACACACACACATATATATATATATATATATATATATATGTTTTTTTTTTTTGCTCAGTTACTTCTAAGTCTGTTTAACCTTGCCCGCCCTCGTTTAATATCAGTGTCCGACATATTGTCTCGACATTGCAAGCCGCTAACCGAAATAAGTGTTGAAGAATTAGCCGTGCAATGCAACACGCCGTTTCTCTGCTTTTTATACCATCGTTTGGAATAAAGTGATTATATGTCCATCTGGCTAATGGAGATTAGCTTATTACTCATCGTTATCTTGCAACTTTTCGCACTATCATCATAAACGTTCGATATCTACCTGTCTGCCTCGTTGCTGATAAGCATCTATTAGTCGATGGGAGTGAGACTTCGCGTCTGGTTCCCCAAGACGTGGAATGAAGAAAATAAGTACAAACCTAATTGAATGTTATCTCTTTTGAACATGAGGTTAAGAATCGGCATCGATCAGCCCTGGCAAATTTTCAAATTTATGAGAGACTCCCTTATCATTAACGACTTAGTGACGCTATACACATAGGAAAAAAGAAGAATATGACTTAATGTTAACTATGACGTGCACCAGAAAATCTCATTTTAAATATGTAATATCTTCATCAGTCAGTTTAGTGCCATACGTGATACAAGCTTTGAGCGATCATGTCTCGAAAGAGACATGACTGACTGGGCAGATGATTATGTCGTAGTAGGTTACCATTGCATTCTCTGGAAGACTGCTTGCCGACTAAAGCTACAGAACCCAATTCGTCCTGCCATTTGACTGACAGCTGGAGGGAAAAGAGATAGATTACATTATTATGTTCAGTATAATTAATGGGGGATCAATTTATTACTTCATAACAACAGAAAATTGATCCCCCACTTTATGTCCAGTAGAAGTTTTAATTATGTCTCCAACTATTATATTCACTCCGTCAGTTAAGTGCCATACGTGATACACACTTGGGCGATTATGTCTCTGACTGAGCAGAAGATTATCCCGCAATAGGTTGCCATTACTTTCTGCAGTAGATTGTTTGTGAGCCAAGGCGATAGAACACAATTTGACCGATGTTTTAAACCATAACTCGAGGGAAGAGAGATTAATACCTTTTCCAAGGGTATTTGCGTTGTAAGTGAATGCAAGCTGATATCTAAGCTGTCTCAGCGCCACACTCAAGATAGTAATTATATGTTATCAGCACATATAATTTTACGGAGGTGCAATGTGGTGCAGGGGATATTGAGGCACGAGGAATCGGGGAGCCGAGTTCGAAATCCAGTTGAATTCCTTGCAGTCACTTACGCACGAATATCCTTGGGAAGGGTATTAATCCGTCTCTTCCTGTCAGTTATGGGTTAAATCCCAGGACTGATTGGGTTCTGTAGCCTTAGCGGACAACCAGTCTACCGCAGAAAGTAATGGCAACCTACTGCGGGATAATCTTTTGCCCAGTCAGTCATGTCTCTTTAGAGACATGATCGCCTAAAATGCATCACATATGGCACTTAACTAAGTAATATCTTCATAATGTGTTTTCTTCTTTGAATAGCGAAATGTCAAATCGATTTCGAATTTGTTTTTAATTTTCTTTTGCATTTAAATTTTGAATGCAACAAGGAAAAACATTAAAACAAAACAAATTCATTATGAATTTATATTTTGACGATTTTGTTGTTTCTTTTATTTTTCAAAATAGAAATATAAACTTATTTATGAATGGAACTTTGTTTGTGTGTGTGTCTGTGTGTGTGGGTATCCGTTACCTATAGACTTCGAAACGGACGTGCCGATTTTCTTGAAAATTTACACAGTTGTACTATAAGTGTCTGCGAGTGTTCTTAGTTAGGTTTTGTGTCGAGGACCCCCGATAACTATCGAAAATCGATAATCTAAAAAATCGGGTTATAGAAGGAGTAGTCCGATTTTAATCAAATTTCATACACTCATAGACAAAGACGTAAGAAACGATATTCAGTAGTTTCAAGGTTGCAGTTCTTACAAAAGTGCAGAAAATCGATTATATATATATATATATATATATATAAAAGGCAAAATATTTGTGTGTGTCTGTTTATCTGTCTGTATGTCCTTTATACAAATCCACAATGTTTATCCAATTCTCACCAAAATTCACACAAATATTCTTTAGGCTGAGTCTGAGGTCCAGAACCATAGATTAGTTTTAAAGCTTTCATTACACTCGAGAAACGCTGGGCTAGTTTGGAAATAAAAACTTTATATAGATACCGTGTTCCCTCAAGACATAGGCGTTCAGGATACTACACAACTTACTCTTCTTTGTTGGTTGGATGCTTGTTTTGTTTCTATGGCATACCAACCTTAGCGGGTCATTTATTGCCAACTAAAATTTTTAGTTATTTATTGCTGGTAATAACTTTTTCTTTCAAAAATTTATTTTTGTTTTTATATAAGTCTTTGTTTAGTAATACTTTTTTCTTTTCGAATATCAAGAGCCATTGGGATTTGTTTTTAATGACAGGGTCCCGAAGTCCTGCACTGTTATTTAACACATAACTGGAGGGTACCAGTGCTAAAGTGAATGCAGGGTATTCAACTGGAATTCGAACTCGGCTCACCGATTTCTCTTTCCGAGCCGATATCCACTGCACCACAACGCACATCCGTTACTACACGCTTACAGCTCCTGCTATTCCCAAGCGGTCACCCATCTAAGTATTGACCAGGCTCAACGTTTCTTAACATCGGTGATCGAGCGAGAACCGGTGTATTCAACGTGATATGGCCGTAAGCACGCACATCTGTCACTAAACGCTTGCAGCACCTGGTATTCCCAAGCGGGCACCCATCGAAGTACTGACCCGGTTCAACGTTGCTTAACATCGGTGATCGAGCGAGAACCGGTGTATTCAACGTGATATGGCCGTAAGCCCCTCTTCTTCGTAGCTCGTGATAAATACAGTTTTGTTTTTTGTTTTAAGCCCTGTTCCGCCATTCATTTAATCAAGCTTGTAGTGAACGAAGTCAAGAGATTCTGTCGAAAGATATCCTCAATTGAACGATTCCCAACCTCATGTCAATGAAGCTCATTATGAAAAACAATTAACTAAAACCAAAACCGTTAAAACAATTAAATGAAAAATACACAACACATATTGTTACGACTGAATAAAAAAAGTATGCACATAATTACACTCCGTTATTTGAACGGGAACCTATAATCTGTGAAAAAACAAGATCTAGATTTAAACTTCAAATGCCAATCACTGACTCTTTGATTTTGTTAGAACCAAAAAAAAAAAAAAAAGTCTCGAATTTAGAAACCTTGCTTAGCACATGCGCAAAAAGCGAATCCAAAACAAAACTCATGAAATTTCACACCTCGATGCGAAATGTTTTTCGGCCAATAGAAAACTAGGACACATCTAAAAACAAAATTCAAATAAACACAATTATCGGAAACAAATTCTTTTACGGTCCATTTCGTGAGACGACGCGAAGTTTGTTCGTCGTTTAATGGAAACGCCGAAATCTCACCCGGCAGTGAATTCGCAAATCACCGTTTTCGAGCCTTACTAACGAAATAAAAGACGGACAAAGTTCGCCTCTCGCGAAAGAGGAGGCGAGCCTATTAACCCTTCCCTTAACAAACGTCAAGCGATCATTTTTATTATCTCCATCATTCTCCCTCACCTCTTTATTCTCACACTTCACCCGTCTGCCTTTTTTACACTTGATAATCGAACGGTACTCTTTAAGACTAATCAAATACTTCAAAGACATTCCTACCTTACAATAACGCTCATACATACATACACACATACGCTCCTGCCTACATACACATAAACTCATTCTGGCAAGGACTACTATGAACAATTTAATAACTTTGTATCAATCAAAATACATTAATTTTTTTGTAAAAAAATTTAATTGATTAATATATCGATAAATTTGTTGTTTCAGTTTACAATTTTATTTTCTTGTTTTATACCCTTCTTGTGGTTGGCTATCTAACTAACATGGCTAAACCAAACTAATCTGCTTCAATGCATATACACTTCACTGTAACGGTTAACCTACTATAAACACACGATGTTACGCATTGTTTTTCTCTAAACTACCGGCCATGATTATTAGTGATTGTAATAAAGGTTTCGGTTCCAAATGTCTAGCACCTGAAGAAGACCGGAGCGTACAAAGACCGAAACGTCGTACAAATGGCAACAAAGATGAGGACAAGAGTCAGAATAATGTAAATAATGTAAATACTTCAGTGATTGTAATAAAGGTTTCTAGCACCTGAAAAAGGCCAGAGCGTACAACTATCGAAACATTGTACAAATGGCAAAAAAGATGGGGACAAGAGTCAGAATAATGTAAATACTGTAAATACCCCAGTATCAGAAATAGTCTGAATAATGTAAATACCCGCAGAAAGCAATGGTAACCTACTGCGGGATAATCTTCTGCCCAGTCAATCATGTCTCTTTCGAGACACGATCACTCAAGCGTGTATCACGTAAGGCACTTAACTGACTGACTGAATATAACAGTTGAAAACATGATTAAGGCTTCTACTGTGCATAAAGTGGGGGATCGATTTCCTATTGTTTTGAAGTAATAAACTGATCCCCCACTAATTACTACATAATAATATAGTACATCACTTCCCCCGTCTTGTTATGAGTCAAATAATAGGACAGATTGGGTTCTATAGCTTTAGTCGTCAACCAGTCTACCGCAGAAAGCAATAGCAACCTACTGCGGGATAATCTTCTGCCCAGTCAGTCATGTCTCTTTCAAGACATGATCGCCCAAGCGTCTATCACGTATGGCACTTAACTGACTGACTGAATATAATAGTTGAAAACATGATTAAGGCTTCTATTGGGTATAAATTGGGGGATCGATTTCCTATTGTTTTGAAGTAATAAACTGATCCCCCACTAATTACTACATAATAATATAGTACATAACTTCCCCCGTCTTGTTACGAGTCAAATAATAATACAGATTAGGTTCTATAGCCTTGGCCGGCAACCAGTCTACCGTAGAATGTAATGCGGGATAATCTTCTGCCCAGTCAGTCATGTCTCTTTCGAGACACGATCGCCCAAGCGTGTATCACGTATGGCACTTAACTGACTGAATGTAAATACTATAAATTAGATTTAAGACATCAAGTTCTACTTTCTGCATTGCCACACTGGATATTTTTATTCTTTATTCAAGTTTGCTTTGTGAATTTTCGTAATCATTTCACCCAAACAAAGAATGAAAGCATCAACGACTTAATGGTTTACCGAATGTAAAAACAATTGAGAATAAGAAAAAAATATTATTAAAAAGAAAGGAAAATAAAAGAACATGAATTATGAAGCCGAAATATAACGAGTAGTATAGCATTATAATTTTAATAAGTCGACTTGAAAGAAAATTGCAGGGAGAGTTCTTCAATTGTGATAATATTTATATGTCATTAGCAAAACATATATATTTATTAAGACAGATCCTTCTTTCTAATTGTATAAAAGAACAAAGAATAAAGCCCGATTTACGCTCCGGCTTTCTTCAAGAGCTAGAAATTTCGAACCGAACCTCTTATTACAATCACCGGGGTGTAACTCGCATCCATTCTCTAAAGCTCTTATTTCATCTACTCCACCCCCATCCTCGGTGTTCTAATCCGTCTACCACCCTCCTTCTGACATTTCCTATAACTAACCCCTCTTTCTCATCACTTTCCCCTGCGTAACCTTCTGCGCAACAGTGGCAGTAGAATGCCTTGCTTGGGGTGAGATGATTTAAAGAAAAAAGGAGTAAAGAGAGTTATGAGTAAATAGGAAGAAGAACAAAGGGTGTTGGGAAAATAAAAGAACTGGAGTCAAGGGGTTAAGAGATGGTAACTGACATTGCATTTAAACTCTTGCATATTTTACATATCAAGGAACCAAGCGTACGGAAGAGTGTTCCACAGGCGCGGAATGCGAGAAAAGAAGCTGAGGAAGTAGAAGAGATAAATTCATTTGATTGTTTTAAGTATAAAAGGGTGAGACTTGTTACCAGTCTGATTCTTCGATAAATTCTTGTGGAGGAAGCACCAGTGAGCTAAGCTCCTCAGAGAAGAATCCATGAAAATATATATATATATATATATTTTTTTTTTAATCATATCACCCCGAGTAAGGCGGTAACGCCACT
The DNA here is from genome assembly GCA_037127315.1 of Ascarosepion bandense. Taxonomy (NCBI): domain Eukaryota; kingdom Metazoa; phylum Mollusca; class Cephalopoda; order Sepiida; family Sepiidae; genus Ascarosepion; species Ascarosepion bandense. The sequence goes on along the minus strand of JBBBDQ010002276.1, from coordinate 801,747 downwards.
GAAGTGAAGGGGGCTACGTAGGTGTGAAAAGATTGGAAAAGAGAAAGCCGAAGACCACATCCTAAACAAGGAACAAGGAATGAGCCTCTTCACCTGTTCAATAGACGTGGGTGGAGTGTGAACCGGGCGATAGTTTAGTCTATCTACTCCAATTGCAAAAGAAAAAAAAAAGAGTGAAGATTGGGAAAGAGAAGGCCGGAAACCACATCCTAAACAGGGAACAAGCCTCTTCACCTGTTCAATAGACGTGGGTGGAGTATGAACCGACGATAGTTTAGTCTATCTACTCCAATTGACAAAAAAAAAAGAAGAAAAGAGTGAAAAGATTGGAAAAGAGAAAGCCGGAAACCACATCCTAAACAGGGAAAAAGGGATGAGCCTCTTGACCTGTTCAATAGACGTGGGTGGAGTGTGAACCGGGCGATAGTATAGTCTATCTACTCCAATTGCAAAAAAAAGAAAAGAGTGAAAAGATTGGAAAAGAGAAAGCCGGAAACCACATCCTAAGCAAGGAACAAGGGATGAGCCTCTTCACCTGTTCAATAGACGTGGGTGGAGTGTGAACTGGGCGATAGTTTAGTCTATCTACTCCAATTGCAAAAAAAAAAAAAGAAAAGATTGAAAAACAGAATGCCGGAAACCACATCCTAAACAAGGAACAAGAGATGAGCCTCTTAGAAGATACAGAGGGAAGACATATCCGGTCGTTGAGAAAGTTTCTGGTGTCGGGCTACCAGGTCGGAACCGATCATATTAAAGATTCTCTTTTAGAGTCTTTCGAGAACTCCGAGAGGCATAGCGGGGCGCCCAACCAGATATGACAGCCTCTTCTGGTAGTCTTGAGTTATCTCCCTATAATCCAACTCTGTATGTTAATTGTTGCTGTAGCCTGGTATTGAACTCACAACTCTTTGGGATCAAGTCACTAGAACTAACCAACTCTTGCATCCACTGGGTGAGAAAAGGCTTCGCACAAGTAATGAGAATAATATACCCCAGTGATTATAATGCAATTCCTAGCACCTGAAGAAGGCCGGTGAGTACGAAGGCCGAAACGTTGTTAAAAATGGCAACAAAGATGACGACAATAGTCTAATTAATGTAAATAGTGCACATTTCTGTTGCTTCAAATCATTTTCTTCCTTTATGGGAAGGTTTTGCAGAATTCACATTCACATAAGTTCACATAACAATTCAGTACTTTTCTTTTTGCCGAAATATTTCTGTTGCTTAATACATTGCTTAACTGTTGGAAGGCATGTTTCACAATGCTAATGCACTTTCTGATTGCAGGGTAACACTCTGTCTTCTGTTAAAAGAATTCCCCTATATGTAAATTGTTGTACTTATTACAGTATCGGGTACAACAAATTAAATATACTCGCGAATGTGTGTAAAGGTAATTCAATTAGTTAGAGGCCCGTAGTGGTAGGATAATTACCTTTGTGAGTGTAGACAAGGCCAAGTAAGCTGCTGGACTTTTGAGAGTTCACAGAAGAATTTTGTCAAAAGAATTACCACACAAGAATTATGTTAATGCCTGGAGAATTGCGAATTCATTTGCAGGCACAAAAGAACTTCCAAATAAATTTCTCAGGGTTTTCGCTTATGATAAACCCTGGATATGACGATAAACATCCGTCAGCAAGACAAATCCAGCTGCAAGACCTCCGATCGGAAAATTGAAGACTATGAAGAGGGTAGAACAGTCTCTTAATTGCCGGTAAGGGACAATTCCTCATGTCAAAGTCAACACTGCCTACTGAACACCTCTGAGTAGACACCTGGACATCGCTAAACAGGAACAAATCAACAACGGAAAAACTCAGCACCAGAATAATCGAATGAAACCAATTTATTGAAGATTAAAACCATAATTAGTGTATAATTTTCTTCACAGAAGATATTTTGAAAGGCTTTATGTCAAATATGAACCAAATCTTCTGTTTTTATTTATTTTAAGAAAGTAAATCGTACATTAGTAAACAATTTCTTATAAAATATTTTAGAATGGCACTTTTATTTAATCAGAAAATTATGGCATCATTCACTAATTTGAGCAAGGAAACCGTCCAGAAGAGATGCAGGGGATTCCAAAGTCGTCTGGAGTTGGTTGTTGAAGACTATGACCATTTTACTGAATAAATTTACTCTTAAGTATTTCAAGAATATATTTATGCAATTCTGGAAAAGATATATGCCATTTAATGTTTCCATGATTTATACGACAATTTATCTATCGCACAGATTATAAGTAACTAGATTTGACATAAATGCCGCGACCATATTCCTTTACAGACCCTTTCTCTCACTCTCTCTCACACACCCACACACTCTCTCTTTATCTCCCCCCCCACTCTCTCTCTCTCTCTCTGTCGTTGTCTTTGCGATTTTTCATATTATATCTTTAGAATTATAAAGACATTTCGGATAAGCTTTTAACAATTTGTAATGATTTGTTTTATTGATTCTACTGGTATAGTTGTTACGTGATTGCTATTGTAGCCTGTTTAAAAGTTACTGGCGCGGTCATATTCTTAACTTTCGAATATCGCCATTACATTGTGGACGTGTTGATAAATTAATGTTATTAATGAGGTTGCTATAAAAAAGAGAACAATCGGCCCATTATAGTCATGAGTGCATCGTGTTATATTACCATTTTAACATAACTGAAGGAAGGCTTAACATAGCTGAAAGGAAAATTATATGACATACAAGCACTGTTATCACCTGTACTAATTGTAACAAGGAACAAAAATGAGAAACCCCAATTGCTAGATGACATCACACTGTCCTGCTATAAGGTGTTACTCATTTAGTTATGAATTGAGTTCTCCCGGTGACTAGCTTGTACACACCATATATACGAGAGAATTCAATATATATATACATATATATATATATATATATATATATATATGCTATTAAATATAAGAGACAATGAATGTCTATTATGTTTAATCATGAGCCGTTCTAAACGTCGTATTTTTGCTTTAATTTCAGTTGAAAATAAAGACAAAAATTCTCCAACATTTGGATAATTATTTATTGGTTTTCTTCTAAGCTTTCGGTTCACATGAGCCATCTTCAGAGAGGTAGTTTAAACTGAAATATTATAAAATCCACCATCACCGACGATTTTATTTTGTGTTTACATAAAACTCCGCTTGGCAACGGCAATAGTTACCAAAAATATTAATGATTAAACATAATAGACATTCATTGTCTCTTATATTTAATAGCATATGTTTAGAAAATTACTTGCTTCCTCGATATACTAAATATATATATATAAAAAGACAGCCAATTTCCCTGACGAGCCGTAGGGCGAAACCGTGGTAGGTTGTTGGCTCTTACTTAGATTTTCTGTCTTTGTTTGCTCTACTTTCGTATTGAGCACTTTAGTGTTAGGGTTTTCGTCTTGTTTTCTTTTCTTTCTTACGAGTACTTGACTTTTTGTTTATGTACATCGTTTGTTTCTTTTTTTACTTCCCCTTCTTTTCCCTCCGAGTTCGTCCTCGGTTCAAGACTATTTAAATTATAGCTTAATTAGTACTATTTTCGGCAGAGTTAGATCGGTTGCTATTGGTATTGACATTACTATAATTAATATTATATATATATATATATATATATATATATATATATATATAGGTTTCCAGTTCGTAAGAGGTGAGGATAATCCAACAAGATTACCTTAACGTATAATATTAATTGGTAAATCCATATAGAGAGCTCGATGGGTGTTAACCAGAGCGATATGAAATTTATAACGGAAAACTCAGCACGTCATTTCAATTGGTTAGAAATTATAGCTCATTTCAAAGAGTTTAATTAGCTCATTTCATCAGACCTTACAATGTTCCTTCAATCTGGTACAAAATTTCTGCCGGAATGAGTCTTTTTTTAAAATGAAGAGAGGGATAACAATAAAAATAATAATAATAAACATAAAATTACAAATAAAAAAAAAATAACAATAGAAATAAGAGAAAAGAGGAGAAAGAAGGAAAGTAGGAAAGAAAGAAAGTCAAAAGAAAAGGGGTCTGATCAGTCTGGAGCAATTCAATTCGTCATGAACAGGTTGACATCCGAAAAAAAAAAAACGTTACATATATATATTGTCATCCGCAGACAGATCTGTTTCGCTGTATCACAGCTCATCAGTACGGTTAGACTCAGATTGCTTTTTAACCCAGGATTGAAACCCGACCAAATTGGCGTCAGTCGCCGATTCTACCTCTGGGCTATGGGCTTTCGGTGGAAGAAGGCAGACTTTTTAGCGCGTATATTATCATTATACGCGCCCAACAGCCAGAGTGATCTAATTCATTTTACTGAATGAGCGATGCGTACATGCCAGAGTAACTACTGTTTTTCAAAGTCTTCCATTCTTCCATTCTTATATATAGATATAGATATATATAACACGCCAAAGTTTCCCTCCTCTCATTCCATACGCCTATGGCTTAGGGAGTAGAGACTCCGACTGACACCAAATCGGTCGAGATTTGATCACGGGTGGAAGGGTAAGTGAGATAAAAACAGCAAGAATTAAAGTTAGATTAATTTTATCCATTATCAAGTATACACTTTATTTTACTTTTAGCTGAATATATAAATTATTTTTGTTATATACATATATCCAAAGATATAGGAATGTTTTATTTTCCAAACATGGTAGCTGTGTCAATAGTTAATTTTATTGAGTTTCGGCCTTTTCAAGTTTATTGATAATGCTTCCATTATTTTCAGATTTTTTGCTTGTGGATGATGCTATTATATTTGAATAATCAACGACGATATTTCGGATAGAATTTCTTCTGTTTCCATGAGTGTTATGAGCAAAATACTAACACACAGGAAGATCTCAATAGAAACGAAGAAAAGAGTGCTAGACTGCTATGTGATGTCAGTTCTTCAATACAGCAGTGAATGCTGGACAATATCATCGAAAATGAGGACAAAAAAACGGCCGAAATGTGGTTCTACAGAAGGATGCTACGGATATCGTGGACTGAGCATGCAAGCAACGATGAGGTGCTGGAAATAATGGACATAAAGTGGGGGATCAGTTTCATATTGCAATCAATATATAAACTGACCCCTCATTTTGTGGTCAGAGCAGTTTCTATACATTTATATTCCTGTGATCCAAAGGCACAAGTATTCATTCCAGGAGCTAAGAAGAGTATTAAGAAACAGAACAATTTCACTAGAAACAAAGCAAAGAGTGATGGATTGCTATGTGATGTCAGTTCTTCAATACGTCAGTGAATGCTGGACAATATCATCGAAAATGAGGATAAAAAAACGGCCGAATTGTGGTTCTACAGAAGGATGCTACGGATATCGTGGACTGAGCATGCAAGCAACGATGAGGTGTTGGAAAGAATGGCAACAAAAAGGAAATTCATGCTGAGCATCAGGAAGAGACAACTGAAGTTCCTGGGACATGCAATGAGGAAAGAGAGACTGGAGAACCTGATACTGACTGGTCAGATAGAAGGAAAGAGAGACAGAGGAAGGCAGCGGATAACATATTTGAAGGGCCTGATCAGGTGGATGACGGAACGGGGGTTGCCAGGAGCAACAGGAGCAAACATACTAAGAGCCACAAGGGATAGGGAGTCGTGGAGAACCATGATCGCATACGTCCTGAAGGTACAGGGCACATAGAAGAAGAAGAAAAAGAAGAAGAAGCGTGAGTCTTCTTGTTAAACAGTTAGTAGCATATCTAATTTAATTATTTACGAATTTGGATTGATCAGGAACATAGTTTTGTTAAAGGACATGTAAATTCGTAAATAAGATTGGTTATCTGAAATGTGGATCTTGAATGTGAACATTTATTTTTACTTTTGTATTTTTTTGTAAGAGACAATTTAATTTTCCTGTTTTTTTTTAAACAGTGTTTTTGTAATATATATATATATATATATATATATATATATATATATATATATATAAAGACAGCAGATCGTGAGTATCATGGTAACCTGCATCCGGCAGCAAGGCCTCTGATGGGGAGATAGTGAAGAGCATGGACACACTTCTTAATTTTTTTCTTCCCAGGGCCACCCTGACTTGGATTGGTAGTACCTGTCAGGGTTCTAGTTATGGGACAATCCGACGGTTAAGTGACATACGTGATAAACGCTTGGGTGGTCAGGTCTTCAAAGAGACATGATTGACTGGGCAGAAGATTATCCCGCAGTAGCTTTGGAATACCAGGGGTTGTAAGCGTATAGTGACGGATGTGCGTTGTGGTGCAGTGGATATCGACTTGGAAATAGAAATCGGTCAGCTGAGTTCGAATTACAGTTGAATACCCTGCATTCACTTAAGAACTGGTACCCTTAGGAAAGGTATTAATCAGTCCCTTTCCTCCAATTATGGGTTAAATAACAAGGGAAGAACTTGGGGACCCTGCCCTTAAAAACAAATCCTAATGAATCTTGATACTCGATAAAGAAAAATGTTTTACTAGACACAAAAACTTACATGACAAACAACAATAAATTGTTGAAAAAAAAAGGTATTACCAACAATAAATAAATAAAATTTAGTTGGCAATAAATAACCCGCCGAGGTTGATTTGCCATAAAAACAAACCAACCAACCATTCTTCTTTTGCTCTTTCTCTGACACCTGTAACTGGTTAGTTTTTCTCTTCGCTCTTCTCCTGCTTAAACTTTTAGTCTCTTATGTACCCCCTTGCGCATCAGTGGCGGTATTGCCATGCTTGGTGTGAAACGATTAAAAAAAAAGGGATAGTGTTTTATCTGCTAGTAATTCTTCGACCGCCACAATCATTATCAGTAGTTAGATTTTGCCAGTATCGTGAATTTTCCAGTTATACTTTTCCTTGTTGGAGACGTTTAACTTGAAATATATAAAGGCAGCTAGTGTATGGATATCATTAAGCGTAGAAATGTTCAGATAGAGTTTGACAACATCGGCATCGTGTCTATGAAATATGATCTCCGTATTATAATTGTTTTATGTTCGTCTTAAATCTTAAGCCCATTTTAGAATGACATTTTCCTGTTATGAAACATATTAATTCTCATTAATCTGAGAATTTCCGATGAAAAACTGAATAATCTATTCTTAATTCTTTGCTTTTCCACACTGTGAAACGATTTTAAACAATTTGGCTATGATTATACATAAAATAAAACATCCATTACATGAACGATTACCGTAGGAAACGTCATTTGAAAAATTGTATAAAATATTTAAAATGAGTATAAAATGATTATAATATGTATAAAATGTTTAAAGTATTATTTTGTGAAGATTTCACGTTCGTTGAAATTGTAGAGGATTCTTTTATACGATACACGAAACGTCCTAAAAGATTCAAGGGTCGTGCTCACAGAAGTTTTCCTAACAAATTGATAGCGTTTAATTCTAGAAAATGAGCGGGGATTAAATATCAGTCAGTTAAGTGCCATACGAGATACACGCTTGGGCGATCATGTCTCGAAAGAGACATGACTGACTCTGCAGAAGATTATCCCGCAGTAGGTTGCCATTGCTTTCTGCGGTAGACTGGTTGCCAACCAAGGCTATAGAACCTAATCTGTCCTATTATTGACTCATAACTAGATGGGGGAAGTGATTTAATATATTATTATGTAATAATTAGTGGGGGATCAGTTTATTACTTAAAGACAATAGGAACTCGATCCCCCACTTTATGCCCAGTAGAATCCTTAATCATGTTTTCAACTATTATATTCAGTCAGTCAGTTAAGTGCCATACGTGACACACGCTTGGGCGATCATGTCTCGAAAGAGACATGACTGATTGAGCAGAAGATTATCCCGTAGTAGGTTGCCATTGCTTTCTCCGGTAGACTGGTTGCCAACCAAGACTATAGGACCCAATCTGTCATGTTATTTAACTCATAACTGGGGGGAAAGAAACGGATTAATACCTTTCCCAAGGGTATTTTTGCGTAAGTGAATACAATGGATTCAACTGGAATTCGAACGCGGCTCCCCGATTCCTCGTTTCGAGTTGATATCTACTGCACCACAACGCATTTCCGGATTAAATATACTCAAATAAAAACAAGACCAAAACATGAATTTTAGACATTTTATTAACAATATGGATTCGGATGGGCACAAGTGTTTCGAAATTTGGAAAAGTCCAATAATGAAAATTTAAAAAGACTGATGCCTTCCATAAAATTAAATAGAGAGCAATCTCGGTTCTGGAACGTTTTATATGTCACACACACACACACACACACACACACACACACACACACACAAAAAAAAAAAAAAAAAAAACGATTCTCGAACAACATTGTCAAAACGAGCCGAACCGTGTTAACCCTAACAAAATGATTCCTGAGAAGACCACCGCGTTGTAATCATTCGTGTGTCATGTTTTGAGTACTGTCATTCTGAAACTTGCACATCTCCTTCTTCTATGTGCCCTATCCTTTCAGTACGTAGGCGATCATGGCTTTCCACGTCTCCCTATCGCTGGAGGCTTTTAGCAAAGCTTTGTCCTGTTACACCACCCCCAACCCGCTCTGCCATCCACTACCTCAAGACAATAAATCTAGAAGATAAATGTATAGAAACTAGCATGGGCACAAAATGAGGGATCAGTTTATATATTGATTATAATATAGAATTGATCCCCCATTTTAAATCCACATTATAATTTCTTATGAACAGTTGGCATATATATTCTTCTTCGATGTGCCCTATCCTTTCAGAACGTAGGCGATCATGGCTTTCCACGTCTCCCTATCCTGGAGGTTTTTAGCACGCTTTGTCCTGTTACACCACCCCAAACCCGCTCTGCCATCCACTACCTCAAACCATAAATCTAGAATATAAATATATAGAAACTAGCATGGCCAAAAAATGAGGGATCAGTTTATATATTGATTATAATATAGAATTGATCCCCCATTTTATAACCACATTATAATTTCTTATATACAGTTGGCATATATATTCTTCTTCTAGTGCCTTGTCCTTTCAGGATGTAGGCGATCATGGCCTTCCACTTCTCCCTATCCCTGGTGGCTCCTAGCACGCTTTCTTCTGTAACACCACGCAACACTTGTTCTGTCATCCACCTGATCAGGTCCTTCAAATATGTTATCCGATGTTTTACAATGTCTGTTTTTCCCTTTGTCTGGCCTGTTAGTAACAGGTTCTCCAAGCCCTCCTTCCTCATTGCGTGTCTCTTCTTATACATATACATAAACATCTACGCACATATAAATGTAGACAAATCTTTTAACTCTTGTTTTTAGCAACGTGTCAATTCATCCGTGTGATTTAGAACCAGTTTAAGAAACGTCTATGAACTTGACTCATATTGGATAAATGTAATACAGAACTCGTAAGATAACGTGGGGAGGGGAGGTTTGAAACAGGCAAACGCAGTTCTATTCGAGTACACAAACAAATAGAGGATGTGCGTTGTGGTCCAGTGGATATCAGCTCGGAACGAGAAACCGGGGAGCCGAGTTCGAATTCCAGTTGAATCCATTGTATTCACCCTACGCGCAAATACCCTTGGGAAAAGTATTAATCTGTCTATTCCTTCCAGTTATGGATTAAATAACAGGACAGATTGGGTTCTATAGCCTTGTTCGGCAACCAGTCTACCGCAGAAAGCAATGGCAACCTACTGCGGGATAATCTTCTGCCCAGTCAGTCATGTCTCTTTCGAGACGTGTATCACGTATGGCACTTAACTGACTGACATAAACAAATAAATATAAATGAATATATACGCACGCAAATTCACATGCAAATAACAAAATACATAAGCAACCTAAAACAAAAACCCACATAACATCATATAGAAATGAAAACCTCATTCATGGCTCTACATATAGATATCTATAGTCATAAAAACACACAAATAGACACAAAAACACTCACACAAATATGCACACCTATATGCGTACATAAACAATAATAATATCTAAACTTATTTATAAATGAAACTCTGTGTGTGTGTGTGTGTGTGTGTGTGTGTGTGTGTGTGTGTGTGTGTGTATATCCGTTACCTAGACTCTGAAACTGCTGAACCAAATTTCTTGAAGATTGACACAGTTGTACTATAAGCGTCTGCGAGTATTCTTAGCTAGGTTTTAAGTCGAGGTACCCCCGATAAATATCGAAAATTGATAATAAAAAAATCGGGTTATAAAAGGAGTGGTCCGATTTTAATCAAATTTGATACACTCATAGACAAAGACATAAGAAACGATATTCAGAAGGTTCGAGGTTGCAGTTTTTACAGTAGTGCAGAAAATCGATAATATATATCTATATATAAATCGATACCAAGAAATGAAAATTTGACTTACATCCATTCATTTTTCTTTCCGTTTACGGTTTCGCTTTAACTGGTAACTTTGTAGTCTTTCGTGCCAACGTCCAACGAGTCTGAGCTCCAGGACCATGGATTAGTTTTAAAGCTTTCATTACACCCGAGCAACGCCGGGCTATATATATATATATATATATATATATATATATATATATATAAACATAAACATTCACCCATGCACAGACAGGCATACATATATACACACAAATACACACGCACACACACACACATATATATTAACTTTTATACATATATATTTATACACACATACATATCTATGCATACATACATACATACATACATACATACATATATTTTGCTGTTGGATCTCCCCTTTTTTGTATATAATAATGGACTCAAGAAGTGTCGTTGTTTAGTTGGAGTTGTCCAGTTACAACTGCCATTGTCACTGTCAGTTCTCTGCCTCCGGGCCGAGAGCACTAACATAGTCGTGGCTCCGCCGAAGGGTAGAGTCACAACTGGGGAACGATAAACATATTTTGGGCCGGGCTATATAGCCCGAAAGACACACATAAAAATGACCTTGGGAACTAAATACAGTTGTTTAATTTGAGTTGGATCTGGAATCACAGTTGTAGTTTCAGTTGGCCTGAGCCCCACTCAGCTAGAATCAGTTACCCGGACATGCTATTTCACTTCAAGACTGTATATGTTTATTTCTACTAATAGTATTCCTAAATTAACTAACCCCTTTCCAGTTTCTATATTACGTTCAATTAATATTGTCGGACCGGAGCCCGACAATATTGACAGAATGTCTTTAATTTAACGTTTCATTTAACAAGTTACTTAAAGACGTATGATTTCAAAAATGTTTTTAAAAATACAAGAGACAACAAGAGTTTGTTGATTGAGGTATAATTTCATTGGTCAGATACGTGTCATTTGTAGTACACACACACACACACACACACACACACACACACACACACACACACACACAGGCGTGCGCGCACACACACATACACACACACAGACAGATATATATATATATATATATATATATATATATACATATATATATATATGAATGTAAATTTAAATGTAAAGTCAATAGTCTTTTCCTCTCTCACTAACGTGCATCCTCTCTCTCATGCTTTTCTACATCCATGCACTCTCATCAGTACTCTCTTACCTCTCCTACTCTCTTCCTGACACCCCCTGGAACCTCTCACTCCTCATAACATTCCTCCTCGTCCACTCCACTCTCATCAGTAATCTTTTCCCTCTTCTTCTCTCTTCTTGACAACCCCTGCAACCACTCACAGTGAATGCAATTGACAATCGCTTTAATTCGTGTAACAACTTTTGCTCATTTTATCCTCAATTCATAGGACCGCGGCTGCCTGGCCGTCCGTCCAACACGCGTCGATCACGCCCGGCTGGGTGGTCGTCGGCTGGGCGTCTGACTCGCGTCCGATCACGGCAAATTGTGGTACACCGATCTCGTCGACACTTAGCCTCCAACCAACGACATTGCCCGAGTGTCACAAAGCCGGCATGTGGTCGGTCGTCCAAAGCCTAAAACCATCCGAGATGAGGGTGATAACGAGAGAACCATCAATCACCCTTCCAAGAAGATGACGAGATCGAGGCATATATGGCGGGAGAATAAAAGAAGAAAAAAAAACAAAAAAAACACCGCATTAACGCTAACGAAGAAATGAAACGTACGCTCTTTTTCGGCCAAGATGAAATTTGAACTCGGCTCCCCGATTTCTCGTTCCGAATCGATATCCAGTGAACCACAACCCACATCTCATCCGTTTATACTTTTTTTTGAAAAAAAGGCCAAATGAGTAGTTAAATTATCCAGAAAGAATGATTTCTTTTCCAAGCCAACATGCATCATTTTAAAAAATATTTTGAATTTAAATTAAAACGGTTAAATTCATAAGATGATGTTTTGTAAAATATGAGAAACATAAATTAGTTCCAAACCAAAATAATTTAAATGCTAATTTGCATTAAAAATGAATCAATAGCATGAAATGCAAACTTTCGTTTATCAGACATCGAATTGTACCACTTCTTCTTCTTCTTCTATGTGCCCTGTCCCTTCAGGACGTAGGCGATCATGGATCTCCACGTCTCCCTATCCCTTGTGGCTCTTAGTATGTTTGCTCCTGTTGCTCCTGGCAACCCCCGTTCCGTCATCCACCTGATCAGGCCCTGCAAATATGTTATCCGCTGCCTTCCTCTGTCTCTCCTTCCTTCTATCTGACCAGTCAGTATCAGGTTCTCCAGGCTTTCCTTCCTCATTGCATGTCCCAGGAACTTTAGTTGTCTCTTCCTGATGCTCAGCATCAATTTCCTTTTGTTGCCATTCTTTCTAACACTTCGTAACACTTTCTAACACTTCGTCGTTGCTTGATTGTGCCACTAGGTTCCCTAATAGTTTGCCTTTTGAATAATTATGAGCGTTCATGATTTAAAAAATTGGAAATACAGGTCAGAAAATTTCTAGCATGTGTCATGATAATGTACCTAAGAGGACAAAACACGTCAGCTAAGATAAGTTTCTTTTTTTCTTTATTCATATTGTCCTTTTACAAATATAGTCTATCTAAAATGTCACACACACACACACACACACACACACACACACACACACACACACACACATATATATATATATATATATATATATATATGATATTAACTATCGCAACAAAAATACCAATAGTAACCGAACTAACTCTGCCGAACTAGTATTAATTAAGCTATGATTTAAATCGTCTTGTACAACCCCCCGAGAACGAACTCGGGGGGAAAAGGAGGTGAAGTAAAAAAAGAAACAAACGAAGTACATGAACAAAAAGTCAAATACTCGTAAGATAGAAAAAACCCAAGACGAAAACACTAACGCTAAAGCGCTCAATACAAAAGTGGAGCAAACTACATATATATATATATATATATATATATATATATATATATATATATATATATATATTTTAATTCAGATACTTCAATCCAAGGGAAAAAAGCAGGAAGGTAAATTCCAAAAAACCCGATCCTAATTAATATTAAAAATTTATTTTAATATTAAAAAATGATACAGGAAGAGAGCTCCATGTAATAAAATATTACAGAGCAAATATATATTAAAAAAGGATTAATTCAAAGATGTTGAATGGCCATTTCGATATGAAGATCCCCACGGGGGACGACACATCACCTCAGCAACAGAAAAAAACTTTCAGAAACTGGAGAAAAATTAGTCTGCTTTTCCTTTTTAAATAGATTGCAAAGAAATTAAAAAATAAATAATAAAATAAAATAAAATAAAATAAAAATAAAAATAAAGTGAAAGAAAAAGAAAAAGAAAACGAAAAAGAAAAAGAAAAAGATAGAATAAAATCAAATAAATAAGAAAAGAAAAAAATTGACATCGTCTGGGTTCGCAAAAAAAAGGGAGAATGTAACTAAAAATTAACAGACAGCCGTGTTAAATCGACGTAAGTTTAAGCAACACGGAAAAAAGGTGGTAAGAGAGATAAAAGAAGGAAGGGAGGGAAAAAGAAAGAAACTAAAGAAAAAAATTTTTTTAAATATTAAAAAATTTTTTTTTTTAAATATTAAAAAAATTTTTTTAAAAATATTATATATATATATATATATATATATATATATATATATAAATCAAATATACCTAGTTGATTACTCGTCTTGGGTTTTTTTCTTTGGCCTACGTGCTGACTCGGTCCGAATCCTTTTGGCTGATGTTCATGTGCTTAACACTTTCTTTTTTATAACTATTTTTCCTTCCACGTAAATCCGCGGAGGGTCTTTTGGCACTAGTATAGTTATAAGTTTGTCTTTATATATATATTTATATGTGTGTGTGTGTGTGTGTGTATACGTATATATATACACACACGTATATATATGTATATATATATACATATATATATACATATATATATAAATATACATATATATAAGTATATATATATATATATATATATATATATTAATGCAGGTTTCATTGAATAGTATAGACAAGTTTTGTCTATTAATTTTGTGTAGGATCCGTTCGTACCGTCTAATCCAGCAGCCCAACAAACCTTGAAATATAAATAAAGCCTTGTGAAAAGGCAAATTGAAATAGCGAAAGGAAATCTGGACACACTGTCAGACAGTACGAACGGATCCTACAAAAAATTAATAGACAAAACTTGTCTATATTATTCAATGAAACCTGCATTAATGAAAAAATGCTGCCAAAATACACACACTATAAATATGTATGTATGTGTCTGTATATATATATTTCATATGTAAATTCAGTATTTTAGGTTTGGAGAATGGCTATTTCTACAGGCTCACAAGGGCCCTCTTCATCAGTCCCCGCCAGACGAATAATAAAGAAAGTCTAGTGTAACAGACAGAATCCTGATGAATAGAGCGAGAAGCAGAATCAGGCCAGAGATAGGGCAGAAACAGTGCGGGTTCGTCAAAGACACTGGAACAAGAAACGCCATATTCATGATTAGGATGCTCTCTGAAAGGGCATTACAAATGAAGAAAGACTTGTACCTATGCTTCATTGATTACGCGAAAGCATTCGACAAAATACGACACAAAGAATTGATGGAAATGATAGGCAACCTCGACATTTTCGGCAAAGATATAAGAATAATCAAGAATCTCTACTGGCAGCAAACGGCCTGCATACGGACAGGTAACGACCTCAGTAGATACACAAAGATAGAAAAAGGCGTAAGACAAGGATGTGTCTTTTCACCGGATTTGTTCAACCTATACAGCGAGAATATTTTGAGGACCCTAGATGACACACCAGGATTTATTATTGGAGGCCACAACCTGAACAACATAAGATATGCGGACGATACAGTACTGATTGCGGACACGGAAAGGAAACTGTTCATACAGAAAGTAGCAGTGGAGAGTGACAAGAAGGGACTACAAATAAACTTTAAGAAAACTGAGTGCATGGTCATCAGCGAAAGATACAACCCAAAATGCCAAATACAGGTGGGGGATAACAGAATCAAACAAGTCCAAGAATTTAAGTACCTAGGAAGTGTTCTAACAGGAGATGGAAAGTGCGACACGGAGATCCGAAGGCGAATTGGCATGGCAAAGGACGCGTTCCAGAAGATGAGCAAAATACTAACACACAGGAAGATCTCAATAGAAACGAAGAAAAGAGTGCTAGACTGCTACGTGATGTCAGTTCTTCAGTACGGATGTGAATGCTAGACAATATCATCGAAAATGAGGACAAAACTGGAAGCGGCCGAAATGTGGTTCTATAGAAGGATGCTACGGATATCGTGGACTGAGCATACAAACAACGACGAAGTGTTAGAAAGAATGGCAACAAAAAGAAAATTGATGCTGAGCATCAGGAAGAGACAACTGAAGTTCCTGGGACATGCAATGAGGAAGGAGAGCCTGGAGAACCTGATACTGACTGGTCAGATAGAAGGAAGGAGAGACAGAGGAAGGCAGAGGATAACATATCTGCAGAGTCTGATCAGGTGGATGACGGAACGGGGGTTGCCAGGAGCAACAGGAGCAAACATACTAAGAGCCACAAGGGATAGGAAGACGTGGAGATCCAAGATCGCCTACGTCCTGAAGGGACAGGGCACATAGAAGAAGAAGTGTAATAGAAACAAACCTTTATTTACGGTCATAATAAAATTTCTTTATCATACGCCAGGCCGCGGCTGATGAAACAGGCGTCTGATTCTCTGTAAAAAGTGGTATTCCCCAAATGTAAAATATTGAATTCACATATGAAATAAATAACTGCTCTCTATTATAAAATTAACATCGAACTCTCTGTTGGATGAGTTTTAATATTTAATTCAATATTACTATGATCTACTGGGATCATTTACCAAATCTTTATCTTGAATTATTCCTGGTATATATATATATATATACCAGGATATATATATATATATATATACCAGGATATATATATATATATATATATATATATATATATATATGAGCGAAAATTTTATATCGCTTATTTTATACATATATAATGTCCACCTACGTATAAAATAAGCGATATAAAATTTTCGCTCATGAGAGCTTACGAAAATTTATCCTCTTCTCCGACTTTCTTTAAATAACGTGAAAGAAACGCTAATCAATACAGGTTTTCGTAATCATCTCATAGGTCACCATATTAGATGATTTCTTTCTGAGGTAAAAAAGAATAACATTAACATTTTCTATAAGGATCAAATGCATGGTAACTATAATCAAGATGAATGTTCACTTAGAAATCTATCTAAACTTATTTATAAATGGAACTTTATCTGTGTGTGTATGTGTCTGTGTCTGTGTATGTGTATTTGTCTGTATCTGTGTGTCTGTGTGTGTCTGTGTGTGTCCATTACCTATAGATTCCGGAACGGCTGAACCGATTTTCTTGAAAATTTATACAGTTGTACTATAAGCGTCTGCGAGTATTCTTAGCTAGGTTTTAAGTCGAGGTACCCCCGATCAATATCGAAGATTGATAATAAATAAAATCGGGTTATAGAAGGAGTGGTCCGATTTTAATCAAATTTGATACTCTCACAGACAGAGACATAAGAAACGAGAAGTTTCATGGTTCCTGTTCTTACAATAGTGCAGAAAATCAATAATATATATATATAAAAGGCAAGATGTTTGTGTGCGTGTCTGTTTATCTGCCTCTATGTCTGTATTTTTTTCAACCCATTTATTTTAGTTTTTGCTTTGGGTTTGACTCTAAGTAGGTATAATTGTAGTTCTTAGTCTCAGCCATGATACCATTTACTCAGAGGACTTATTTAGCTAGCCTTCAAAATTCAGTTTACGACGAAAAAAACTTATTTGATATCGATACCAGGAAATCAAAATTTGACTTACATCCATTCATTTTTCTTTCAGTTTACGGTTTCGCTTTAACAAGGAAACAACTCTTGCTTTTTAGTATTTCGTGCCAACGTCCAAAGAGTCTGAGCTCCAGGTCCATGGATTAGTTTTAAAGCTTTCATTACACCCGAGCAACGCCAGGCTATACTGCTAGTAATATAATGAAATACACAACTCCAGTCGACAAATAAAATGTGAATTAGTTATCTGCTATGAAATATTTAAAAAGGTACACTTCATCATCAGCGACAATAAATCACCTGAAAGATCCAAATTACAAAGAACCAATATAAGTACTGTGCCAAAGTATTAGGACAAGAACTATTTTATATTTTCTGAGGCATATTGACAGAAAATAAACAATTTCATTAAAGTAATTTTATCTGATTTACTCAACAAATGCTTTAACAAGAAAAAAATAATTGTTACAAAATAAATTTAATATTTAGTATAATAGCCTTTTGCTTTGAAATAATAAAATAATTGCGACAATTTACCAATCGCACCTAGTATATATATATATATATATATATATATATATATATATATATATATATATATATATATACAGTACTGTGCCAAAGTATTAGGACAAGGACTATTTTATCTTTTGTGAGGCATATTGACAGAAAATAAACAATTTCTTTAAAGTAATTTTATTTGATTTACTCAACAAATGATTTAACAAGAAAAATACTTGTTACAAAATAAATTTAATATTTAGTATAATAGCCGTTTGCTTTTAAATAATTGCGACAATTTACCAATCGCATCTAGCATATATATATATATATATATATATATATATATATATATATATATATATGCAGCACTGTGCAAAAGTATTAGGACAAGAACTATTTTTCTTTTATGAGGCATTTTGACAGAAAATAAACAATTTAATTAAAGCAATTTTATCTGATTTACTCAACAGATGCTTTAACAAGAAAAATACTTGTTACAAAATAAATTTAATGTTTAGTATAATAGCCTTTTGCTTTGAAATAATACAATAATTGCGACAATTTACCAATCGACCTAGTATATATATATATATATATATATATATATATATATATGCAGTACTGTGCAAAAGTATTAGGACAAGAACTATTTTATCTTTTATGAGACATATTGACAGAAAATAAACAATTTCCTTAAAGTAATTTTATTTTATTTACTCAACAAATGCTTTAACAAGAAAAAAAATACTTGTTACAAAATAATCTTAATACTTAGTAGAATAGCCGTTTGCTTTTAAATAATTGCGACAATTTACCAATCGCATCTAGCATATATATATATATATATATATATATATATATATGCAGTACTGTGCAAAAGTATTAGGGCAAGAACTATTTTTTCTTTTATGAGGCATTTTGACAGAAAATAAACAATTTAATTAAAGTAATTTGATTTGATTTACTCAACAAATGCCTTAACAAGAAAAAATACTTGTTACAAAATAAATTTAATATCCAGTATAAAAGCCTTTCGCTTTGATCACTGCCTTCATCCTGCCAGGCATTAACATCACAAGCTTCTTCAATGTATCTAATGGTATCTTCCGTCAAGCAGCTTGGATTTGTTGCCAAAGTGTGTCTTGCGAATAACATTAGATTTATCAGTTTCAGAGGGGGGGGGGATGAAGAAAAAAGTCAGTCATATCCAAGGATAATAGAATAATGAGTAGTTTCAAAATAAGTTGTTTATTAGAAAATAGGGACAATTAAATATAACTTCTTTTTAACACATATTTTTACATCTAGTTTTAAATAATCAATATTTATTAGCAATTTACTTGACTTTTCACCAATACTACCGGAAGTGTGCAAAAGTGTTAGAACAGGGATGATTTTAAACTTTATTTTGATGCCTCATAAAAGATAAAATAGTTCTTGTCCTAATACTTTTGCACAGTACTGTATATATACTAGATGCG